>JAJHUR010134543.1:0-38522 GCA_027495735.1 Lutjanus campechanus
ACATAAGGTTGAATCATTTAAAATTGATTCTGAAGAATACGAACTACAACAGCATCTAACTGCACCAAACTGACATTTGCAGTTGTGTTTACATGCCATTTAATTAATTAGCTCTCCAGCCTGCAAACTGATGTTAGCAGTGTACTTTCCCCAGGTGGATGTTTGTTTGGTGGCTCGATCAACAAACTACGGCACAGGACAGGACGTATGCTCATGTCTGTAGGTTAGATAAGGAGGAGAGGAAAGCTACTGCGGGCTGCTGTTCAGAGCTCTGTGGCTCTTGTGTTGTGTAGCAGGCTGCTGTCTGCTCTGCCTGTGATACCAAGCTGATGCTCCTGCTTTATGCAGGATTTGATCGGCTGTGGGGCTGCAACTAATAATTATTTTAATAACCAATTAATTGATCACGTTTTTGATGAATCAATTAGTAGTTTGGTCCATAAAATGTCAAGAAAATATGCTGAAAAACGTTGATCAGTGTCCCCCAAAGCCCAAGGTGACATTCTCAAATGTCTTGTTTTGCCTACAGCCCAGTTTATTGTCATGAGGGATGAAAGAAACCAGAATATAGTCACATCTAAGAATCTGGAATCAGAGAAATTGTTCTTTTTCTTAAAACATTGCCCAAAATGATTACTGATTATCAAAATAGTTGACAACTGACGAGTCTGCATAGACAGATACTTAATGGAAGTCTGTCAGATTGAATGGGTGCCATCATGAAACCAAAATTTATAAAATATAAATGTCTCCCTTTTGGTTTTCTGAAGGACAACAAAAGACAAGTGATTTGCTGTGGCTTTAATTTCAGTTAGACTTCGACTATCAGAATTATTGATGGACAGGCGACATCTTCCATGTTTCGACAGTAGCCTGCAACAGACCAAACAAAACACTGGCTCTAGATACGACCTGAGACGAGGTGTTTGCAATCTGAAGGCTCACCGCTAGATGTCATTATATCCTCATTCTTTATAGAAGTGTATTACCTGACTCATCAAGCTTTGTTTTTAGCCAACAACAAAACACTATGTCACAGTGATCATAAATCTTACCGCCTGTCTTATGAGCAACCTTAAGCGAACCGACACCCACAGCACAACAATCCCATCAGCCTCTCTGCCAAGTTCTTAGCCATTATTTTTGTATAGTTCTCCACTGAACTGTGGCTGCCAGGAGGTTAGTGACACAAATCCTCAACAGGAAAAAAGACAAGGACACATGCTGTACAACATAAGCGCTGTGTGCAAAATGTTTTTATTAAGCTGCGTGAGTGTCTGACTGACAAAATGGAGTATGATATCTTTAAATATGTGAGAGCAAAAGGATGTATGTAACCAGGAAACACATTCCTTTATCCGCTGGTGCTTTGTGACAGTATGTCATGTCAAATTTTCAAAACAATTCCTTTCAGCAACACGGGGGATGAAGGAAGAGGTGGCCGCCAGCCCTGCCTGCCTGCGTCAGTGACTACAACGGTCGTCTGGACGTCTGGCCCAATCAATACTCAGAGACAAGCATCTGCCCGGGTCTCCTGTTACTGTACTTCTGTCCTCATAGCCATCTCAGACTGTTCTGCAGACAGCCATGAGCTGCTGGCTCATATCGGCGGCGGGGCTTATCACAGAACAACACAGGAAATGTGATGCCACGTAGGGCGGCCGCTGACACTTTAATTTGTCACTGGCGATAGGATTTGTCAAACTATTCCTGGAGTTCATCAGCCACCTGGCCTTATTTGCTCACTCCGCAGATGACTTTTCAGCCCTCTTGAGAAAATCTTCCGCCACAATGACCTTGATGCTCAATCACGGCATATTTTTCATTATGCACAAGCCTGCGTGATGGGAGCACTGTGTTTCAGAGGTGGAGGACTTGAGTCACATGACTTAAGTCCCAAATTTGAGGACTTGCTTTACTAATACTGACAAAAGACTTGACTTTGACATGACTTCAGATTTGACTAAGACTTGAGACAGATGATACGAAAGGACTTTTAAAAATTAAATATTTGCATTTTTCTTGGCAGACCAGTTGACAGCAATGCACAATCTATGATGGAGAGATTTAGTCCAAAAAAAAAGAAAATTAAGGTTCAAAGATTATTTTGTAGTAAGAAGAAAAGAGCAGTATGCAGTGTCATATGAGAAGCATATATATTTGTTCTTAGAACATAACCACTGTGAAACAATCTGGAAATAACATTTTATTTCTCTGACTCACCAGCTTTCTTCCTACCTCATCCAGTGTCTACCTTGCACAACCACAGCTGCACGTCTCTCTCACACAAACAAATGAACACAAGCTAAAGGAAGATTTTTGGCATCTATTTTGCAGCATAAAATACAAGCCAGACCCAGACATCAAAGCTGGATACAAGAAATAAACAAAGCAAGGGTGCAACTTGGAGATTTATCATCATTTGGTCCATGACCTCTGAATAAATGGCATCTGGTTTCAAAGATATTTCAAGTTGACTCTGGAGCAGTCTGATTGCCATATTTCCAAAAGTTGACTCTGCCTCAGATTCAACTTTTCAGGACTGCTATCTTTTAACTGATTTAAATGTTGAAACTAGGAAGACAATCAGAATTTTATATGACTTGACTTGTGACTTGCTTGATTTATAACAGGGGCTCGACTTGACTTGCTTGATTTTCACGACGGTAACTTGAAGATTACGACTTGAGGCCTGCTTGTGACTTCAACTCCCTCCTCTGCTATGTTGCTCTTCAATGCAAGACTATGTGGTGGGTACTGACGAACCTCCATGAGAGCTATAAAAATGATCTGTCATTACCTGACAACATGACGTGCCTCAGAAATAACAGAGATGAGATTGTTCACAGAGCTGTAAAATCTATCAAGATAAAGATCACACGAAGGCCAAACTGAGAAGGAGATACAAACTTTCAGGCAAGTCTACATGGATTGAAGAAACAGAATAATAAATAAAAAGGTAAAAGGAGAGACAGGTAGTCCAAAAGACTGTTTGCAGTTTGTTTGTTTTGGGACGTCTCTGGGGTCTCCTAGGACTGTTAAGTTTTTGAAAAGTCTGCTCATGCTAATTTAAGCCAAAAAAAATCTGTACTGTATCCAGAGGGACAATGATGGGGTTTGCAGGTTAGAACCAAAGGAATAAATTTGCATTATTTGTGAAGATTTAGTGCTGACAGTTGCATATTTACACTATATTTTCTACAGTGCCTTGGTTTGTCAAGTTTATTTGGTTTTGATTTTAGACATATCTATCAGCAGCAATTTTAAATGCTGGTCAGGACTGAAAGGCTTTTTGAAGTAACACTTGTTGTATCTGGAGCAAAATCAATGTACATTTGGAGCTGCAATTACCCAACAGAGTGTTTGAACCAACACAGAGCTAATACAAAGGAAAAAAGAGAAGTTAGACGCTGAGCTGTGCGTGACGAAGAACATTTGCAACTTATCGTTTTCTTATGAAAGTGTTTGACAGAGTATCATAGCACACACCCAAACCCAGAAACACACTCTCTCTCTCTCTCTTCAATGTACACTGTTGAACTGTGTGAATGTTTTTGGTGCCTTGAATTTTGTTAAACTTTGTGGCCTGTGGCCTGGCTGGCATCCAAAATCAAAACAAATGTGTTTTTAAAGGAACTGCAGAAGAAATCCATATTCACTTTCAGCTGAAATAAAGGAAACTGAAAGGCTTTAAGAAAAAAAGAACACAGGGCGGCGCGGTAGCTCATCATGTACCAAGGTTGAGTCCGTACTGCAGATTTGATTCAAGCCCATGTCCTTTGCTGCATATCACCCCCTCAACCCCCCTTTGCTGTCTCACTGCCATCCCTATCTAATAAAGGCAAAAAGCTGAAAAAAATGTAATATAAAAGGATAAAGAACACTGTGCAGCCACATTAAAACTACCTGCCTAATACTGAAATATTGTGTAGCCCTGCGTTGTGCCACCAAAAGAAGGTGTGAAGGTGTCCTGTGGTATCTAGCACTAAGACGTTAGCGGCAGATCCTTTAAGCCCTGGAAGATACAAGGTGAGGCCTCCACGGATTGGACTTATTGTTCCCGCACATCCCACAGACGCTCAATCAGACTGAGGTCTGAGAAAATTGAAGGCCAAGTAAACACCTTGTAAACAACAAAGCCATCATCTTCCATTACTCCAAGGTCCAGTTCTGATGGTCATGTGCCCATTGTAGGTGTTTTCAGCGGTGGACAGGGGTCAACATGAGCTGCTGCAATGCAGTGTGTGATCAGACACCTTTCTATCATAACCAGCGATTTGTGCTACAATAGCTCTTCTGTGGGACTAGACCAGATGGACTAACCTTCACTCCCCATGCACATCAATGAGCTGTGGGTGCCCATGACCCTGTCTCTGGTGGTTGTCCTTCCTTGAACTACTTTTGCTAGGTACTAACTACTGGGAACAACCCACAAGAGAGATGTTCTGACTCAGTCATCTAGCCATCACAATTTGGTGCTTGTCAAAGTCGCTCAGACTCCAACACCAACTAGAAAAACTGACTCTTCACTGGCTGGCCCCTTGACATGTGCCATTGTAACAAGGCTTTCAATGTTATTCACTTTACCTGTCAGTGGTTTTGAATCAGATGCTGTAATATTTACAGATTAAATAATACTACACTGTCAGTGCCTTGCTAATTTGTAACCTTGTACTTTTTTAAGAAAGTCCATTGTAACTCTGAAGAAATGAATCTTACTCTTACTGTTAAGAGTGAAGCGTGTGCTCAAAAACAAACTTGACTTAAATGCCATTGCAACTGAACTGCTTCTTGCTGTTAATTGCTGCCATTAATCTTGTTCACAATGGCCATTAAAAGATTCCATCCTAATGTGCCTCCAATAGAGAAACTGTTGTCCTCATTCTGAGAAAAAATATATTCCAAACTTTAATAGAGGCTACTACACTATGAGGCTTTAGAAGTATGAGTCAGACAAATCAAGTGGGTATTTTCCAAAGCACAGGCAAGAACAAAAAAAGATGTTCATACTAAACAGACCAAATACTTTGGAAGATACTCCCTTGATTTAGCTAACCCAGGCAGCTGAACTCTCATATCAGCTTCACATAAAATTTGAAATATATTCTTGCACAAAACGAGAGCTGTGGATTCTGTTAAAAGCGTGTTAGGAAGAGATCTCTTAAAGGCCAGCATGAAAAAAGAGGAATGATTTCAGTCTTCACGAGACTGACACGAAAAAGTGTGAACCTCTCCTTTAACAACTGTGTCCCACTATTTTACAATTAAAAACTCGAACTGCTGTTATTCACAAATGAGGCATTTCTCTGGAAGAGGAATGAGGCAGATTCGCTGTAATCTCTGTGGTTTCATTTCCCTGCTTCTGTCTCAGTGATTTGGAACTGCAGATGTCTTCTCTCTGTGCTTAAGCCCCCTTTGACCATATGCTCTTGCCGCCCTGGACCGTGACACAGAGGGTTTTTAATCAGTCTTCTCAATGACGGGGCACATTCTGTCATTAAAACACAAGGCTTTGACGATCGTCTGAGCCTCTCGTCTCCAAGTCTCTTGGCTGCAGCTAGGACTGAATCGCTACATCTATTGCTGCTGCCTTGCAAAAAAAAAAAGATTTTTACTGCGAGGCTTTGTGATCTATTTGAGCTGGCTGGATCCCGATACTATCCAAAACACAATTTTCTCACTCTGTTTGGATAAAGAGTGCATTTAGAAGACTTGTACCCTGAAGTCTGTGATTCAGCAAGATTGTCCCCTTCTGTTGCGCTCAAATAGTTTCCTGTTGTAGACAAACCTAACACACTGGAAAACAAGTAACTAAAGCCACAGCCTGCATCTATGTTCTACAGTGGAAACAGGGCTAATATGGTGTTACAAATTATCTCCACTGCTTTATATTATTATCTACCAGGGGTTATCAAAGTGTGGCCTGCAAACTTGACCTTAAATGAATCTATTTCAGTACTTTCACTTTCAGTGCCCTACTTTTAATACAATACTGCATCGAACTCCCCAAGATGACCCCATAATAAGCAGGTCTCAGGTTAGAGATGACAACTTGAGGAAAGCTACTTGCTGCATGGCAAGTAGTGACACCTACACGTGACAAGTATGTTTATTTTGGTGGACAACTCGGCAGTTCAAGTGACCAAAAACACATATTTTTCCTCTGGCCAACGCTGCTGTTTATCCATCTAGATTATTTTGGTGTGAGTTGCAGAGTTTTGGAGATATCTGCCCTCTCTCCAATAAAGTGGAACTAGATGGCACTTGGGTTGTGGTGCTCAAAGCAGCAAAAAAATACACTTTAGAAATTCAACAGCGATGTCAGAGATCATGACCCAGTTACTCAATATCCACAGACCTTGTTGTGAGCAGCCAGATTGTGCTGCAAAAACAGAGCAGTTGCAGCAGATTCTACCATGGAGAGAAAGTCGTTCTTACGTGAAACAGCCCACAACAAGGTCTGTGGATTATCTTGAGTAACCAGGACATCATTTCACATTGCTGCTGAATGTTTGAGCACCACCAAGTCAGTGTCATCTCCAAAACCCTGGAACTCACACCAAAACCATCTGGATAGAAAAATAGCACTATAGCCCAGAGAAAAAAATATTTACTTTTGATTTGGGGGGAGAGCTGTCCCTTTAAATGTGAAAGGGAGATGGAAAAGCCACCAAGGAAAAAATGCTGTATGGTTGAAGAGAAAAAGAGATTTCAGGAAAAATGGATCAGCTCTTACTTGGTCGGACCTCGGGGAACAGATAAAGTTCACGGGTTTTCCTGTGTGGACCTGAATCAAATGCAGGCTCCCTAAACTGGATCCCCTGATCTAAACTAATTTGTGACAGGAATAATATCCTTGAGTCCACCTCCGTTTTGGCACAAAAAAGAAAAAGAAAATAAAAAAATCACAGTTTCTCTTCAGCAAGCACGTGCAGCGAGACAGTGTCAGTGCAAACAGCCAAAAGCTAAAAAATAGAGATCCTATTCCATCTCAAGCAGCTATTTTGGATTGCAGCCAACTGTCCAAACAGATCAATTTTAATGTGTGCAGGAGTTATCTGAAGGGTGAAACTGACAGAACTTTAATGGGCAGATATATGAACTTTATTATAATTGAATTAATTTGGATTTTGCCCTAAAAGTAAACATTATTCAATAGCACAGAACATTACCATAAATTAAGCCTAATTCGAAACCAACTCTAAAATAAGATTCAATATTTTTTTACCTTTACGTGTTGTTTAAGACAGAAATGGATTAAACTGTTGACCCTTTTCTCATTTGAATTGTAATTATAAACAGCCTTGAGTCGGCTGTGGAGGGCTTCCTGACTTTCACCTCAACTTGAAGTGATCCCACCCTCATTATCCAAATTTACTAAATGTTACAAACCTGTGCGCAGGGATGAATTTGCTTAGGGATGAGAGGATTGAGGTTAAAGTAAAGCACACGTCCACACAACCTGAGTCTTGCCCCTTACACGGATGTTTAGCCTGAGCGCTGTGCTGTGGGGCTGCAGCCATGTTTGCTGACGCTGTAGAAGCAGTTATGCTCTTTTACAGGGATTTCTTTCCCATTACGGGGAGATGATTTATTTAAACTCGGCTGCAGATTTGTTTTTGCACTCCATGTTCTGGGAGCTTTTTGTTTCTCTATGAGTATGGCAAATGTAAACACTAGTGCTGGTTATGGGGAGTAAGGCCTGCAGATTGTTTGTGCTGACAGTGAAAGAGCTGTTATCACAAATGGAGGGGCTGTTTTTCTCCTCACAGCTTGTTGTCTGTGCTCGAGCACTGACACGCAATCGCATTTGTGTGTGTTCTTGTAACAAACTGGCTCCTGTCCAGCATCTCGGAGCGTTGAATAGCGTGTGGACATCTCATAAAGCATTGCACGCTGTGTGGGGTTTGTACATTCTGTTTTTGCTAAGTTGGCTAGTTTGACTAGCCCCAGGAAGTTGCATCACTTCAAGCTTTCCCACGTGAGGATAATTAGTCATTGATAAACATGAGCTTCAGCAAGAAGTTTCTTTGAAGATTAAATCTTATTCTGAAAGGCACGTTTGAGAGCAGAGTCGATACGGTTCTCCCTGTAGCTCATCAGATCACTGCTGAATTCCAGCTCTAATGGTGATCAATAACAAAATTATTCTTTTCGCTGCTTGAGAGGAAAATCCTGAAAGGGCGTCGACCATTTGCGAACGTTGCTCTTGTGTTTTCTCAGTTTTCTTCATTTACCTTTTATCTTCTCTTTGGCGGCCTGAGGTGCAGAGGGAGCCTGACGACTCCCACACAGATGACTCCGCAGATGCCTGTTAGGAAGGCAGGGAATACATCACATCTGCTGATCGATATCCCCTGCTTAGGGCTCGCAGGTTCACTGAATATTAAGCACCGTGGGAAAGTTATCCTGTCACGTTCCAGGTGAGGAGAGCTAAAGCCGGCAATTATCCCATCTTCCCGCCCACAGAGCGAACGCAGGTTTTTAATGAAAAGAGAATCTGATCCATTAACAAACCCCCTTCATTTTCAAAACCTCTATTTTTGTGGTTAACTCCATTTGGAGCCATAATTTCACTTGGCAGACTGTTTTTTCTCTGCTTTTGCTCTATGAAAGATTTGGTGACGTTCAGTTACGGCTGTGCTGTTGAGCTACAGACAGAAGCCATTTTGACCCAGTATTTGTATGTAAAATATACCAATTACAAAAGACTGATGTGGTAACTTGAAACCATTGGATGCATGTTGATTTTTGACACACCAGCTTCTGAGGTGCTTTATTGAGGCAGCCAAAAGACATTAAGGCAGACAACCAATTATTCTGGCCAAACCTTGCAAGCTTGGCTTCGACCACTTTCATTAGAGTTGCTGGGAATATGGCAGAGATTACAGCTCAGATGTTAAAACACAGTGCCAATAAATTATCAAGCAATAATGTAAAGTGTATATTAATATTTATGATTCCAATAACAAAATTAGAGGCTATAAATATTGGTTATTGGGGCTGTGTATTGGCAAGAATCTGGTGATACAATACATATCACGATAAAGGGGTACTGCATAATGATTCAATATATTGCGATAAATTGCGATACTGTAAGCAAGGTGATATATTTTATATTAGGAAAACTGTCGTAGTTTAAAGAACATAGTGTCATGTGCATAAAATCTGAGGTTAAAAAATTGGCTTTTTTTATGCAACCAGAACAGTTAGGATAGATAACAACAATGATGAACCACTGCCACAAAGCTTCGCACAAATCAAGATATCACGATACAGTGTTTTTGAGAATCGATGCAGTATCACAAAACATAAAATCATGATACTCAAGTTTGTGAATATTTTCTTACACACCTCCTGGCTATATTATATTTATGTCAAAACACTTCATGCAAATTCTGGGGCAAAATGCTCCAAAAGCAAAAGCAAAGCATATTTGAAGTTTTTTTTTTGCTGAACTTCACTAGAAAAAAAATGAATGAATATTTAAAGAGTGAGGACTTTGTTTTTGTTGCCAAAGTGTCAGTCAGTTAGATTTGGTTCGTTCGGAGGTTTGGGACAGTAAATCATCCATCTCTGCTCACTGCATCTTTGCCTTTCTTACCCTGAGGTGTGCATAAACCACAAGTTACATGAACTTTTAACTTTTAAAATACAAAAATGTGAAATTATCAGTTATATTATCAGCCATGAGAAGCAGGCAAGTATCTTTAATTTTCCATGCCAGCTCACAACTTAGTTAGATATCAGCTGCAAGCAACTCACAGTTGTATGAGCGTCACCAGTGTTATTAGTGGCACTGTGAAGGGGCCATGAGGGGTCTCCAATTTGCATATTCATAAATCTTTCTATCAGGACTGACTATCTTTTATTAATGACTAATGCTAATTTGTAAACAATTGAATTCAATGCAGTTTGATGTAGTTTTTCCACTAATTAAGCCATTTTATTCACTGTTCAAATGGCACTGTGAGTAAAGTGAAACCGTGACATCCAGTTATCCTGTGGCGCTTTCTGTCACAAGATTCAACATTAGCAAGAAAAGCTCTTTCTGTTTGTTGCCCTTTAAAAAAAAAGTCTCTCCATTTTTAAATTTTCACCTCTTATGAGCTGAGACACTGTTCCCTGTTACACCCCCACATGATTTCAGCAAAGACGGGTGTATTTTTAAAATCCCTGCCCAACACAGCTGTAAAGAAAACCCAATTGGGGAATATTTTTACATCCCTGGGACACAGCCTAATGAGCAATGCCAGTCCTGTCAGACAAACTATGATCTTACCAGAAGTCATATTGCAATGAAAAACACCCATGGGGATCTTAGTCAAGCTGTAGCAAAGCCTCATGGGTAAACATTGTTAAGACAGCAGCTCTGTAAATAGAACAGGCTGCTTACATGTACAGACTGCTGACACGTACAGTACATCAGTGATGGTATGTCCCTGTGTGGTAGGTTGTGTGTTGCAGCTCCCAGAGTCCCACCAGCCTACCATTAGTCTGAGCTCTGTGTCTCTGTCAAATCCCTCTGCATCCCTCCGCCTCTCCGAGCGGAGCCAAGCGGAGAGCCTCTGACAGTTAGCAAGCGCCTCGGCTGCACACATCATTGATACTAATGGGGATGGAAGGCTGGTGTAGGGTGGCATGTGTGTCGGAGTTCGCCGGGGTGTGTGTTTGTGCATACGTGGGTAACCAGAGTCAGGATTACACAAGTGGAGCATGTGTGGTTGCTCTGCGGCACGGAGATCAATTCATGTCGCTGCAGCAAATGGCATGACAACCAGTCTCCTCCCCATCACCATCTGCCTCCTCTGTGCCAATTTGTCACAGCACATCCAAGTGTGGCCATGCCCTCATTTAACATTGAGCAAGAGCATGACTCGGGGAACAACATGAGGAAGAAAAGGAGAGAAGGAGAAAATAAGGGCACTGACAAAGGCTGCAAGCCTCGGGGGGAACAGTGAGAGAGGTCAACTGGAGTTTATCAGAGGGCAGAGGCAAGAAATATACACGGGGGGCGTCCTGGTGACTCAGTTGGCTCAGGTGCAAACCACATACCTGCAACGCCCTGGATTTAAGTCAGGACTTTTGTCACGTCTCTTCTCTGCCAATCCTACCCATCTGAGCATTTTAGGCAAAGATAGAAATACCAAAAAAACAAACAAACAAACAAACAAAAAAACAAAACAGTATCTTAAAAAATGACAAACTGAGACAGCTGCTTTCTCAGTGTGGCACAGATTTGGAGGAATGTTTCCTTAATTTGGTAGCTGAAAAGACAGGTGCTAAAACTAGGTTCCCGCAGAGAGATGGTGGGGTGTAGAACACGGTAAATGTGTTATTTAAAAAATTCAGAAAAATACTAGATACAGGGTTCCTACACCTTTCCAAAGTCATACTCAAGCACTTTTCAAGCATTTTTAAGGCGCATTTTTAAGCTTTCCTAGCACCCTACAGCTTATGAAGTCTTTATAGATATGCTCAAAATGATTAGCCCCTATTTTATTTCTTCATCACATTAAATCAGATGTTACTGTGCTATAAACCACAAAAATGATGTTTCATGATGGAATTATACAGGAGGGTGACGAATTAACAGAAAACATAACCTATCTGAGCCAGTATCAAATAAAACACTCAATCGCTCGACAAATAACTTCAATGTCAATAAAAATCCTTTTCAAGCGAGGCTCAAGCAGAGTCGTCTTCATTTTTGTTAAAAAGGCAAAAGCAATTAGACTCCCCGCTTTTTAGATAAAGAAATAAAATAAGTCAAACTGTTCAGTCAGAGGGCGATTTATTATGAAAGTAACGCAATTCAAGTTTCAAGCACTTTATCCAAAATTCAAACGCCTTTCAGCCCTTGAAAACATCACATTAAAGCTGTGTTTGAAAGGGTTTCCAGCACCTGGAAGAAATCTGTAGATAACATTTGTAGAATATTAACTTAAAGTGGCTATCAGTCACATTATGTAGGTTTGGGTTTAATTCTGTAAATTCGCTTATAAAGTTGAGCAAATTTAGACAACGAGCGAGTTATCCAAGAGCTTTCCGATGTTTTAGTTTGGTATACAAAGATCTTTTTTCTTGCAAAGCATGTGGGCCATGAGCAAATGTTCACGCATCCAAAATATGCATCAAACTATGCTTCACTTATAGTGGGAAGGACACAGTGCCTGCATTGTCAAGTGAGTGGGTGACAAGATATGAAAGCAATGCCACTCAGTCTCTTTCTGCCTCCGTCTCTCCCTCACATTTTTGGCACGATAATACCTCTATTCAACTCAGCGGTCTGATCATGTTTCACGCCTGTGCACCCGCATTGACTGCCGTTCTGTCCCATTTCACCCCCTTTTGATACGTCTTTGTGTCATCAATAATGACAGGCAGAAAAACGGCTGTCCACACCGGGGCCCTCATGCCACCCTGGTGCCAGCGATGCAGTTCAACACCTCGTTCCTATACACTGAATCGTCTTACCGAACCATCATGTATTGTTTCCCTGCTGTCAGCAGAGAGCAACGCAAAAGTGGTGGGCTTCCATTCACTTTGACTGACGCACAATATTCCACAATGGACCCGTGTTGCACATATGCACGGCCAGCCAAAAGAGGGATCACAGCACAATAGTGGCGCTTTGAAAGGGGGCATGCATAAAGAGATAGCCCAACGTGAGCATTTGTACTGTTGACTAAGAGCTCCTGGGGACAATGCCCCAGCTCGCCCTGGAAAAACAATGTGTTTTTGTTACATAAACTATGTCTACTTGGTCTTTGTGTACCTGGGTGTGTGAGGCAGAGCTGTGATTGAAAGCTCTCGAGAGTCTTTTCGCCACTTTGGAAAAAACACTTCCAATCACGGCTTATACAATCAGGTATGGCTGTAATAGGGGAGGGCTATTAACAGGCAGACAGTTTTCTCTTCATAACTGGAGCCACTCTGAGCCTCATAGGGTGTGAACTTGAAATTACAGCAAAGAAATGTCATTATTTCCCAACACTCATTACAATGAGCCTTTGTATTGTGCCAAACTGCCAAAACTGTAAATAGATTAGCCTATACCTTCAAAAAACTACGGATGACATAAGTTCAAATGATTTTAATATCTATCATTTTCAATCAATGAAAGTGACGTCCTGTGTCTTCTGTCATGTGCGACATTCAAGGTGCAGTAAGTTCAATAGTGGTGCAATAGTTCATAGTTGAGTCTCATTTTCAGGTTGTCAAGTACCGATGCTTATTTTGATTATGATTTAATATGTGGATTATTTTCGCAATCTAATCAATTAGTTGTTTTATCTGTGATACATCAGAAAACGGTGAAAATTTAATGTTTCCCATAGCCCAAGGTGACATCCTCAAATGTCCTGTTTGGTCCACAATCCAAAGATATTCCATTTACTGTCATTAAGGAGCAAAGAAACAGAAAATATTCACATTTGAGAGGCTGAAAACAGACAATTTGGAAAGTTCTTCTTAGAAAATGACTCACAACAATTGACCAATTATCATAATAGTCGGCAATTAATTTTAAAAGTCAATTTATAATTGGTTAATCGTTGCAGCTCTTGCTGGCACCAACTCAAAGTTTCTGTATTTTACTCAACATCAACTACCGTATCTTTCTCCAGAGTCACTTTCAGTGCAGCAGCCCAGGCTAGAACTCACGAGGCAGACAGCTGCAGTGGTGCTGCTTTGTTTTCACAATCAAAGTCTGTCTTTTGCTGACTCAATTATGCATTTGAATTGACAGCACTAATATAGTTTGGAATTACTGAGTGTACGGACATGAGTGCATACGTGTAAAAAATGTCTGACAGAACTTCACATCAGCACTAAAATCACTGGTTGAAGGTATTAAATAACTGATACACTAAAATCTGCACAAAATAACAAATGCAACTTAAGTGTCTCTAGTGGATATTTTACAATAATATCTAAAATGACAATGAGAAACCTTTTGAGAAATATTGCCTGAATCTGCAGCTCCCTTTATGTTTAGTTTCAGCTCATTGTTTAGCTGTCCGGCCGAGACTTTGCTGGTTTGCTTCACTCTCACTGCTCTCACAGCATCGTTTTTGGCCACAGCACGCAGCGGTTTTCAGTGAAAAAGCTCCAAAATCCCTCTGAACGATACCTGCACAGCAGGCAGACTCAGAGACTAACTGGTGAACACAGGGGATCATTTAGCAGCTAAAGAGGCAGATATTTTCCTCAGGAGCTGGTAGAGACCAAAAACAGAGCTAAAAGACGGTGAATATTGGACTTGCATTCATCAAGTGAACACAAACACATGACAAATAAATGCTAATAGTGCTTCATAACTGCTGTATGTCTTAATAAGCAACAGTTTGTGACATCAACTTAAAAGATGATGATATGTCAGTATTGTCAGCTCCCAAGTGGCTTCTTCCCCAAAATAATCAGTTATGCAGCTTTAAAATATGGTAACATGAAAAGTATAAAAGTATAAAAGAAAACACTTCTATAAAGGATTTATTTTGTACAGTTTTCAGTTGTGTAATGTGGGCAAGCTTGCATGAATATTAAATACATTTTAGAAGTGAGTTAAAGGGTTCCAGTGCTCATAAAATATTATCAGATACTATTCTGTTTCTAAGAGGGCCGTCTTTTCTCAATCAGCTTCTTACTATGGGTGATGGGGTCTGACACGAACACATTCTTCTGTCAAAGTTAGAACAACTGTAGTTATTTTATGAAAGATATTTCTGGTTTTGTATTTTTGTCTGAGCTCTGCTCACTGGTTTAAGGTATCTGGAGCTCAGCTGTTTGATAATGTTGCCATGAAGTTTCCACTGAAACTCAAATCTAATCGAACAACACCCACACAGAAGGTTCAAGTGTGAAACTATTACTAAATAATAACTTAGTGATCTGGAAGAACTGATGGAAGGTGAGTTAATCAGTCATATATATTTAATATTAGCCTATAGAAAAATATGTAGAAATAAAGAGAAGTTTTTGGGTGTTTTAACTCTGCTTGTGTTGTTTTGGTCATTATTGATTTTTGTTTGTGTTTTTCTTTTCTTTGAGAATACGTGGAACATTCTTGGAGATGCATTGATCTTTGCCATGCACAAATACCAGATGCATACTGATAGTATCTTGAGATACTGTATTGATTCCTGATAGAGAAGTGTAATGTCTTTTTTTGCTTTTCCCAAAACCTCAATCAGGATGAGAGGGCAACCCAAAAAAACATCTAAGCTTAAATTGGCTAAAACTGCTGGTGACAATGCAAAAATAAGAGGAATCATAACTGAACTTACAGACACGTTTTATCACGTCTGATGATCCAACAATCCACCGATCTTTAGCTCCTCCTGCTTCTCTCAGGAAGTGACCTCAGCAGGACGGGTCCAGGAGGTTGGGGGTTTGAAGATGGGGTGGGTGGTGGGGTGTCAGGGGTTGAAACCCCCTTTGAGGTTCTCCCTCTAAGAGCGCTCACTCTTCAAAAAACTTCCTGCGAGAGAAAAACACAGAAAAAAAAAAACCCATGAGAATGGACAACAACAGAAGAGGAACAGCTGCACTGCTGGAAAACCTCAGGGCTTCGTCTCTTTTACTTAAACGGGGCCACTGACCCTCAGAGCCCCCCAATGGAGAAGGGGTCTATGTCCTCTTAGTGTAATCTCCTCAGTTAGTCTGCTGTCATAACATCACAGCTAACACAAGCAGAGAGGCCATAAATAGAGCCAGATGTGCTGGGCTGCGCTGGGTTAAAGGCTCAAACATGGCACATTTTTCCTTCTTAATATCATTAAATATACTATTAAACAATTTACTTTTGTATTCATATGCCAATATATCCTTGTTTTGTTGTATGTGACTTTAATTTAAAATGTTATGTGAACATTTGTTGAAATATATTTAAACATTATATCAAAGTGTGTGTTCAAGTCTCCATACAGACAAACATAAACAAGCCACAAGTTCATGATTATTCAGTTTCCATATCCAAACCATCGCCCACACTATTTATAAATATATATAAATATATATATATATGAAGTGGCTATCTTGCTGTAAACCACGTGTACAGTGTGGTTTAAGATGCCTACGCTCATGGTAAACTGCGTGGGCACTTCATCCCAAACTTGTTTTCATAACCGACAATATGGAGGTATGAAATACTGTGCATAGTAGCAGGACAAATTTACATCAGGACATCTGTTGCAAAGAAAAACAATGCTCAAAAAAGCAAGAGCGTGTAAACCAGTGTGGTAGAAAGGTCTCAGTGTACAGCGGGGCTGCACGATTATGGCCAAAACAATCATCACAATTATTTTTGATCAATAATGAGAAATATTTTAATTGCATTTTCATGTACAAGGAAACAGAACTCTGTTTTCACTTCCATGTTTTGATAATAAGAATAAAGAATAAGACTGGTCCATATTCAAAAATGAATTTTCTCCCTCCCACTGTGCTACATTCAACACACGTAATCCATCTAACAGTCGACTATTAGTCGGTGACCACGTTTTCATTTATTTGTTAGTCATTCACCAGCTGCACCTTGCTGTTGGGCCCAAGGGATTGTGCAACATGGACATATTTTTCCCCAGCGTACTGCTGCTAACTGCTGTAGCTGCCATTAGCAAGTTAGCTCCGTTAGCGGTCCTATGGGTTACAGCTTCTGAGATCAATGTAGGCTGGCTGACAGGGAATACAACACCTGAGGGGATTTAACATTACGGACTCCGGGTCGATACACTGCGTCCAGGCGGGGACGAGAGGTTTGAAGCAATCCAGGAGCAAGTTTGTAACTTAGCAACTTAATTTGTGAGTATACATCCATTCATTGTATTGATAATTCTGTGAGTATTTGTTTTTTTGTAGTCATTGAGAGTCATTACCCCTGATACCAACTGATATTGTACATGGTCAACAACTAGTGGCTTGAACTGATGACTAAGAGAATGTTTAGCTGGGGGCAGTCACATGTCTAAGTTGATGCTGGACTAGGACTTATTCTTATTAGCTGTCATGTATTCATCATACTGCAGTTTGTGGTGGTTTTTCAGTTAGCTGAAGTTAGCTGCACTGCTTTGCAGTGCAGACACAAGTCTCATGAAATTTTGCATATGATTTATTCTTGCTTAAAATCACTGGCCCTAAATGCAAAATACTTCCAAACAACAGATGATGAGCCATTTTGAGGGACTTGGTCTTCGCCTTCTGTTCTGGATGTTTGATTTTCATTCTGGCCGTCTGCTCTTTGTATTTTACTGTTCTCTACTCTGGACTGCAGCCACATCATTCGGGGTATTTTGCACATACTCCTGTTGCAGGAGGCAGGCTTAATTTGATGTGCAGCTGAGTTTTCTATGAGCAGAACACAAATTTTCAATGTCAATATTGCAGTCAATCATTTAATTGTGAGAAGCCAAAATTGCGCTCGTGATTAATATTCAATTAATTGTGCAACCCTGATGTACTTACTGTAAGGTTGTCGAAAGTATCGAAGTATCAATATTTTGTCATTACCGTGTGTTTAAAATGATACTATATCCGTTAATTATAGTATTGAAAGTACCGAAGCTTTAAAAAGTGCTCATTCAAGATCTCACTATAGTTCAGTCCTTATTTTCCTGCGTGAAACTTTGCTTGCAGCAAAACCAGACAGTGTTAAGTGACTTTTTCTGACTCAGCACTGTGTGTGTGGTATCGAAAGACCCATCCTAACCTACAACAACTTCATCTACAACTTCATCTGCTACCCCAGCATCACCCATGTAACTGTTCTTTTCTTGCAGGCTTCTCAGGTGCCTCACCATTCATCATGTTTGCTGCCGATAACTTCTCTTCACAGAATATTTTTTGGACTTTTCAAAACTTTTTTCATTTGCCAGAAGCTTTTTCTCTGCTCTCAAGGGACTCATTCATGTGGCACAGCTGGGGTTCACACCAGCACTGCTCTGTCGTTAGCTCACCTCGCCAGCTGTACTGTCATCCTTTAACCAGCCTCCCCGCAGAAAAACCACAATCAACACAGAAGAGAGCTCATGACAGATGGAAGTTCCTGTAAATCCATTCTTGCAAGTTCAGCAACCTCCAAAACACACGCACACACACAGGTAGTCTCCGATGACCAATAGTGACTAATGGCGAGCGTTCATGGATTTTCTGTAACCCAGCTTACCTCCTACACAGAATTTTTCAGCTGCACACATACACCTCATGGCACACAAATGAGGAGGGAGGGATGGAGGTCGTGACCGCAGTGCGATTCCTCACATCCTATTGCCATGGATAAAGCATGTCCAGCTCACTGACTCACTCGCACACAGCGCCGCAGATGAGCTGCATTGCTTTCCCAATCCCTCCTGAATGAGGCAGCTGACTGCAGCTGCTGTGAGCTCAACACCACCGCCGACTCCCATCGTGGCTTCATAAAGCCACTGAAGGCCTGTAAACACTTAACAACCCTGGCTTTCGGCAAATTAAGCAGAGCGGTGTGACAGCATTGGCAAGCTGGCTTATAGTGACTTAACCTGTGTGATGCAAAGACGGGGGACGGCGGCGAGAGTCAGAATGCGTGGCTGGTTAGTGGAAAGGTTACGGCCGCCGTGCCAAATGACACAAGGTCTTAGTCATGGGATGTGGCTTGGTGGAGTAAAGAGAGTGATGTCAACTCTGAAATTGTATTTAAAGATTACTAGGCTCCATTACACACACTTCTGACCACTTACTTCCACCTTTCCGCACATTGGTCACATTGTGAACCGCAGGCCACAGCTGTTTTTCTTGTCAAAAATCATCACCGTCTAAAGGGCTGAGAGATAGGGTTGAAGTCAATGTCACACTGTTAATAAGAATCGTTTTTTTTACACTGTTGAAAAATTGTGAAAATCGTGAAACTTTGAAGAAAAAAACAACACAGAGTTTCAGTCAGGTCTTCGGTCACCACAACAGCTTTAATGCTCCTTATCATAAAATCTGCAAGACTCTAAACTCCATTATATGGACAAACACTGTTCTTCCAAAGGATATTAATTTATTTGGAGTTTTGAAGGTGATGGTAGAGTTTGCTGTCTAATATTTAGATCTCCCATAGGTGTTCAGTGGAGGACTGTGAAAACTGCATAAATGATTTATACTATACCATGCTGATCAAACCCGGAATTGAGATCAGAATTTTTGAAGAAATCCGAGGCTCTCAAGAGGATAATGATTTAAAAGGCTATTTAAATGATAAAAGCAATTTATACAGTTAGGTGTCGAGGTTATTGGCCTGGCTGATTATCGGATCTGATATTCAGTATTTTTATGATTATCTGTGTGGTTTCTTTTGGGTTTTTTTGTGTGTGTGTGTGTGTGTGTGTTTCTGATTGCCAATAAGAATAATAAAAAGATGTCCCATTCACAGCACTGTTTGATTGGTTACATGTCAGCGACAGTCTATACGCTTTTAAAGGTGTTTCTAACATATGCTTTTACTTTGCCGTTTGTTTTATTCTAAAGACTTTGATATTGAAGATTCAACATTATTATCACCCCCACATCAAACCACAATGACCCCTCGTGTCTTATATGGAAGCATCTGAATTTGCAGCATCTCTATACTCATTTATTTAAGTTTTTCCTTTAGGTTTTCACCCGTCTGTGCATGAAGGCCTGTGACTAATTAATATTTTCAGCATTGATTTATCTGCCACTTACTTTCTTGATTAATCTTGATTAACTCTTTGTTCTGTAGAATGCAAGGAAATCGTGACAAAAATTACCATCTCAGTTTCCTAGAGGCCCAAGTGACATCTTCATATTGCTTTGTTTTCTCCAACCAACAGTTCAAAACCCAGGTGACTGCTGATATATTCACATTGTATCTTTTTTAATCTAATAAATAAAGAAAATAAACTCGCAAAATTTAAAGAATTTTGAGAATTGGCGGAATAAAATGACAAAAATTACCCAACAGCCCCCAAAAAATTGTTCAAAAAAGACCACCCCAATCACTGATAGCTGATATAGCCTATACGGTCTTCTGCATTTGTGATCGAATTAGTGACAAATTATGTATCAATTCTTTAAATAACTGATAATTAATTGTGTGTTAGCTGACTAATAAATTAAGCCAAACAACTGTTTCAGCTCTGTGCACATTACAAAATCTAGTAAACATCCAAAATAATCAAAGTGACATCATGCAAAACAGGCCATTGGATTGAAGTTCTGACAAAACATAAAATAAAACTCTGAATTGAGATTTGTCATCACAATTTTCTTGAAATGACGAATTTGGACACATGATCATATCATGAGTTATGATCCTCTGAAAGTTGATATTGAATTATCCTCACCAGCATGTCCTCAAACCCACCATGTAGACAGGCTAACCAACATGATTAACAGCTGCTGGCACAGAGGTTTGATGGATTAGGATTCGCAGATTCACTTACAGAGGACACAGGAGGGCCCTGTGTCTGTCTGTTGGATGTGGAAAGTAAAAGCTAACCACCAGCACAGAGGTTTTGTTGTCTGGTTCAGTTGTTTTTTTCCCCCCAAGCCTGCACAGAAGAGGTTCCAATATCGATTTTAGTGAATGAGATCAGCTGGTGGGTTTGTTATCAAGCTTTGTAACTTCAGCTGCTCCGGCTATTAAAACTGGGTGCTCATATAACGCATGGGAGATGAAGGATAATGTTGCCGTGATTGTTTCATTGCCACGCTGCGATCATTGTGCCCCAGCGTAAGCGGCGTCCTATAATTTCTAATCTAATTTTCTAGAAATAGTCCCGCAGAGAGGCCCCCTTATCCTGCCATAATAGTTTTGAGGTGAGCCCCATTAACCAAATGAGCTTTTCGGAGCACAACATTCCTATTAACACCACTCGTACAATCCCTCATCTCCTCCAAACATGCACCATGAGCCTCCCAGAAGACCCACCACCAAGCCAACGTCTCACTTTTAGGATTTTTGCATCTATTCAACATCCCCAGAGCAATTTTGGCGAAATCCTTCCCTTCCCAAAATTACCCTAAAGCCCCCTAAACAGATTCATCCCACACAGACTGACACGCCACATTCCCATCTCCACTCCCACCACTCTGGATATTTCCCTGTAGGCCCTGCGGTGCTCACTGGGTTGTGGTAGTGATCAATGGCCCCTGGCTGCGGGCGTCAGGGGGGCCCTGGGCTCCAGGAATGGAGGTATTAATAATGCAAGGTCCAGGCCTGTCATATCCTCCATTAGCACAGAGGAGGCGGGAGGCCCAACGGCTGATTGATTACTAATTAGATTAATTGCCGTCTTTTAGAAAAGGAGGAGAATGTAATAGACTAGGGGCCTGACAAGTGCGAGGGTAGAGGAGCCTGGTCGGCTGAAAAATATCCACTGAGACTGTTTAGAAAAAAGGACTTTTCAGATTAGGAATGTATGTTTCTCCTCTGAGGTGCGTGTAACAATTCAGGAAAGAATAGCCAGACTCTGTAATAAACAAGAATTCAATCAAAGTCCAGCTGAATACCTATTACTTTAAAAATGTCTAATAAATTGCTCAATTCTCTGCAGGCCTCTCTCTACAATGTGCCTGCGTACGGCAAAAGAAAACAACTCAGCTGCACTGACCACACCGCTAAGTGAAGAAGACACTGGTGCTATTTCCCGTTTTCATTTGAGCCAATTTCCCCTCCGCGCATTCCCACATTTGTGTCTTGTTAGCCACTGCTATCTAGAAAACATGACATGATAAGGCCCACTACTCTACAGTTTTCGTTTAATGAGCATAATGATAGTGTTGCTGAACACAGCCGTTTGCTAAAGGGTGCAGAGGTGCGGGGTGATTGAGTTCCACTTAATCTCCTTGCTGTCCTTTGGACATAAAACTAATAAAACACACATCAAAGCTGTGGCATTTGAGTCTGAGGGGCCAGACTTTTAAAGGTAAGGCTGCTAAGTGAATCTGTGAATATATTCATCAACAGAATGTGTTTTCTGTTTAACTTTAAAGTCCAGATGAAAAAGCATTTCGAGACTATCTAGCCTTCGTATCGTGACATATTTCTGAGTGAAACGGGACATTTGATTTGAATTTTGAAAAGCGGGCGTGTCTGTGTTTTCAGTCTTAGCTTTGTGCCGACAAAAGTTGAACACTGATCGATGGTTGGATGTCATGATATTATTGATTGAAACTGGTTGGTTCAAGCCTATGTAAGCACAAAAAAATATGACTGGATTTTGATAAAGGAACACCAAGAAAAGTATTTTTTTGTACTTTCTTCAGTACATATTGTTAAAGGAACAATATGGAGCAATTGCATGTCCAAAAATAAACACTACAGTCCAAATAGCAAGTTGGAGCCATAGACTGTATATTAAATAGGGTAAATTCTGATTTAATATACAATCTATGGTTGATACAAGTTGTTCCCCCGCCCTCTCCAGATGCAAAGCAGCTCAGGTAGGCTACAGGAGCTGTGCAGGAGCTCCGCGGAAGTGCAGGACAAGCGCAACATCATAAACTGACAATAACAAGCGATGACAGGTCGCACACTCATAAGTGTCAGTGGTCTGTCAAGGTAGAGTTAAGCCCGCAATCCTGAAAACAAAATCCCCCTGCTCTGAAAATAGTAGTTTAGTGTCTGACACACTCCATTAACATATTGCTCAGTTTAACTGTTATAAATATCTATGCCTTCTAAAAGATTATTAATGATTTCTTACAATTCATAAACAAACACCAACTCAATTGGCAAACATTTGGCATTAATTTGACCTCTAATTAACATGTTACGGAGCAAATTAAAAGAGTTATTCCAGCCCAGAAGAGAAATTTCAAAGGAGGACACTGCGTCTGTAGCACTGTTGTCAGAGTAGCAAACACTTCAGCTTAGTATGCTCAATTAATCTCTGATGGCATGGTCATTTTATGATAAATCACAGTAAATACATTATAGATTTCTACTATAAATAGGTGCAATATGTGCAGGGATGTGATCTAGATGAGTTAAGAAAGCATTTTTCATTACATCTCAACTTTAAATGTTGTTTAAGTTGCTAATTATTTTACTAACTCAGTTCAGACTGAAATTAGTTTGCCAATATTCTTGCATGATTCTTGCCTTTGATTAAAGTCAATTATTGGCCACTTAGTGTCATTGTGTAACCTCCAAAATGATAAATGCGATGCAATTTTGTTTGAGGACATATGTACTGCAGAATTGATCAGGACTAAACTGGCGGTCTGTGTGAAGCTGTTATATTTAATTTCAGTTATCCTTGATTTCAATTAAAAATGTAAGCGCCTCACGGTCAGAAAGTTTTCTTGAGAATTTTCCATCCTGATCCAACTGGTGTTAAAAATCCAAATAATTCAAGCTCTGTATCAACATCACTGCTGCAATTATTTCTGTCAAAAATCACGTCTTCATTCCCAACAAGTGGCAAGGCAGGCAGGCATGTATGAGTTTCCGAGTACGAGACTAATTGGCACATTGGTATGGCCACGCTCATTACATACACCCACACTCAACATAAATAGCCTCACACTTCTGAGGGGATAATGCCTTCCAAATAGAGAGCTGCATTATTTGTCTCAGCCTGCCTCTGCACCGGCAGACCACAGCAAGTCGCATCCTGCTCTACTGGCTCTCGCCAACCTCGGGGGAGGGCAGTCCCAGCATGCACTGGTGTGTTTAGTGCAGTAACTGTACCGTTTTTGACTTCTGGAAACAGATGATTTATTTCCGAGAAGCCTGTAAATGGCCCGATTGGCCCAATTGTAAAAACGACAAGGAAAGCCTATTATGCTGCACCGCAGTCTGTCGTCCATATCCATCTCACAGCTCTGACATAATGATGTCATCAGTAATGGAGGATGGACCGCCAGTGATGTGCTTCACCAACAGAAGGCCTGCTTTTTTGGACCCGTTATCTGATGTCATGAATCATAAGGAGACTGGTCTTTATCAGTATCTTTGACAGTGAGATGGGTCTTTACGCTTTCTTGTCACAAATGAGCTCTTGAGGGGCTGTCAGGATGAAGTGGAATATTAGACCTATTAATTATTCTGCTCTTCCATCCTGCTGGGAGGCAGCTCTGAGTCAGTCCCTCATATCTGACAAAGTTCATCTCAGCTCGACACCACTACTGTAGCGGGAACTGTCTAAAGATGGGAGTTTTGTTGGACTGCGAACACTGGGATCTGCTGGCACACGATCCCAAAGGACAACGAAGCCAACGGATTCATCCCGAATTCAGAAACTGTCAAGAGTCGCTATTGGCCTTTAGGACTGTGATCAGCAACACAAACAGGCTGGGGAGAAAGTAAAATAGCCTCGAACTTTGAGAATCAGGCCAAAATTCTGAAAATCTCAAAACAAACAAGCATCAAAGCCCCGTTCCTTTGATACTTTTGATAGAAAACGTGTGATTGACAAACATAAACATGTGATCGACTTCAGCTTCCAGGGGGTTAATACTTATTACTCTTTGGATTTGGCAGCAGTTCACAATTCACAGTCACAATTTCTGATTTCCTGAATTCTGATGTTGGCAAACACCTCTACTCAACTGAACGTAATGCCAAATAATAAGAATTCGACTCACGCGTGCAGTTTATGACCATGCAGTAGCTGTGTATTGCAAGAATCTGGTGATTTGATACATATCACGATACAGGCGGTACAATCAGTATACTGTGAGAGATGACAAATCTGTAAGCAAGTTGATATGTAGCTATTTTTGTTAAACTAATTTTAGGGAACTGTCACAGTGTAAAGAACACACCAACATATGCATAAAATCTGAGTTTAAAAAGTTCATATTTAGATAACAACACTACCATCTTGCAGTCTGCGGTTTAAACTAGGATTGGGTAATGTCAACAAAATCAGCATATGACGATGTCCACAGTGAAACATCGCAGATGGACGATGATGTTTTTGTTTTTTTGGGGGAGGGTGGAGGTTTTGGCTGTCCCATGAGAGAAAAGCTGACTTGTTCATCAGCTGAGATAACTCTCCAGGGAAGGGAGCAGTCAGATCATCTCTTACATCCCCCCCAGGCAAGCGTCTGGCAAACATCCCTGCACCAGGCTTAAAAAGATCTTCGTCTCCACACCACATGTCCGTAACTTAGATGTGTTAGCTTGAAACAAAGTGAGCTTGCTAGCTTTACTGAGGGAGCTAGTAGTGGCAGTAGCTCAGTCTGTAAGGACTTGGCTTAAGAACTGAAGGGTCACCAGTTCAAGTCCCACACAGACCAAAGTATGGAGTGTGGAGTGGTAGCTGGAGAGGTGCCAGTTCACCTCCTGGGCACTGCCGAGGTGCCCCTGAGCAAGGCACCGAACCCCCAACCGCTTGAGGCGCCTGACTATATGTATGTGTGCAGCCCCCTCACTCTGACACCTTTCTCAGATGCATGTCTATAGGTCCTGTTTGTGCATGTGTGTGTATTTCAGGCCTGTGTATGTATGTACAAAAATATTACAACAGATTAAAAAAAAAGCATGTAATTTCCCCTCAGGGATTAATAAAGTATGTCTTCTTCTTCTTTTTCTTCTAAGCTA
This sequence comes from Lutjanus campechanus, assembly GCA_027495735.1. Classification (NCBI taxonomy): domain Eukaryota; kingdom Metazoa; phylum Chordata; class Actinopteri; order Lutjaniformes; family Lutjanidae; genus Lutjanus; species Lutjanus campechanus. Next base: position 25,535 of record JAJHUR010134543.1, read on the forward strand.
GGAAAACGCACAAATAACAGCAGCATGATTTAAAGACGAACACTAACAGCTTCCCACAGAAAAGAAACACTACTGCCAACTGAGCATCTTGACAGGTTTAAAAAGAAATTTATGAATAAAACATGAAGATGTCACTTTAGTGCAATGACCAGCAGCAACAGCTGGACTTGACATGATTATAATAAAGACCAAGTATTAAAGATTGCTGCAACAGATCAATTGGTTGTCAATCAGTTACTTTGATAATTGATTAATTTTTCTAGAAAAAATATCTAAATTCTGTTTTCAGCTTGAGATCAGATCAACATTTTTTATGGACCAATTAACTAATCAATTAATCTGGAAAAATGATTGATAGATTAATCAGTAATGAAAGTAACCATTAGTTGCAGTCCTAGTATTAACACAACAAAAAAATCGTACTTAATTCTATAAAACTATACCAACGACTGTTTGTTGCCTTTAGTTCTGTCTGACTTGATCTGTACCTGCTTTCTTTCCCTTCTCCTTCTCTGCACCCCAGCCTGCCTCCTGTACCTCCTCCTCTCAGCCCCTGCGGCTCAGTGCAGTGACGACACGCTGTGCTAATTGAAAGCGACCCTGACTCGTCCTTTTTCCAAACCGCTCTGGCTGATGCCCCGTTGTTTTCCCCTCCGCCGGCGGTTGACAACTGGCCTTTCGGCTGAGGCGCTCTGCGGCGTGAACTCTGGCCTCGCCGTGTCGGCCTCTCGCCTCTCTCTCTCTCTCTCTCTCTCTGCAAACATAAAACCAGGTCCAAAGCCACGCGAGTGGGAGGAAACTGCAGCTTTGCACCTTTACTTCCTGCGGTATGATTCTTAAGTGCAGCAGAAATAATTCTGGTCAGAATTGTTCTGGTATAAATGGAAGCAGTCCACGAGATGTTAAAAAACTTGCTCGTGGTTTGGTTGCTTCATGCAAGTATAACTGATGCATAATATTGTTTACACAATAAAGAGAGGTCTACAATTTGAAATTCAATGAAGATGCAAACAATTCAGAACCATCTTCCCTTGAATGTGCTCCGCAAACTCTGAAGGACAAAAGCACAAACGCTAACCTAATAGATGAGCTACAGCTGCAGCACAGGCAACATGATTAGATTCTCCTCATACTTAATTCCTTTATCAAAAAGCAGTGATATTCCACTAAAACAAAACGCTTGTACCTGCAGTGTTTCAATAGAGGTGGGCTGCTCTTATCACCCTCACTGAATAGGACTGGGGCCCATAATGTAATAGCCTCGCAGCGCGCTCATAAATCACCTGAAGAGGCTGTATGCCACATGCACTGACACTCCCAATCTGCCAACCTGTGTCTTTATTAAAGAGCACATTATACTGAAAGGCGCCTTTTTTCCCCACAGTCGCCCTGATCTAAACACCTCAACTCATATATTTATGCAAACACAAGGATACAAATTCTTTCCTCTGCAGGCACAAATACATTTCTCTGAGCTTTTCATACACAGAATGTGTGTGAGTGTGTGTGTGAGTGAGACACAGACAGGGACTGGCATTGTTTTTATATCTTGTCACCAACCCGCTTCACAATTACAGCAATTGTCTCCCACCCACTGCGAGAGACACATCAATTTGGATGTATGAATGTCTATTCATATCTGATTTGCCTTAGTGAATTTCTTAGATGTTATTGGCCAAATAGTTTACACAACAAAGTGTTGTTTCTCTGTATGTGTGTGTGTGTGTTCTGCTTTGTTGATGTTGTTTGTTTTTTCTATCTCCGTCCTTCCAGTAACTTTGACAGCTAAATTGGAAGACGTCAAAAGTAAACGTCATGTGAGCTGACAATGAAATACCAATGAAGCGAGATGAGGTATCAGTATATTTGGCCCTATATGCTTGCAGAGAGGAAACATTCAGCCCTTTAATTCGTTCACATCAAGACTTCTTAGAGCGCTCAGTTCCAGCGATTAGCACACACTTTCACATGTTGTAAATTTCATGAGACCTCAAGGTGCTCTTAAGGATCTCTGCTGTAATTAACACTTTGTGAAGTCAACTTGTAATATCCTTTTTCTCCTGTGCTGTACCCTAGAGTGTCTGAAGAAGGAAATGGAACAGCAAGTGCGGAGGCGCCTTTGAGCAAGACGCTGAAAGAGCAAACTGTCCTCGAGAAAGCGTCCTTCCTTCAGTAAAAGACTGGAGTCTGATGTGTGTTTGCAGAAAACTTAAAGCTACTTCGAGGAACTTTCATATTTTGTTTATTTTGGAGGCCCATGTGGGCTAAAGCAGTAGTGTTCCCAACATAACAGCTGCAAAATCTAACGTCAAAAATAAAATTATCTAAATAAAAATCTCCTCCTGCTTCCTTTTAAACGGCTAACCTTTGACTCACTGTAACTTTGTCTGTGAAAATGTAAACACAGGCTCGTTCTATCTGATTTTAAGGAGATTTTGACCTGGTGGCAGTTATGAAGAACTAACTATGCAGAAATAGCCAATCTTCTCGCTGACTGCTGATTGTTTGCTTATGTAGGTCGTATAGAGGCATCAGTAATACATTTAGACTGTTTCATAACCAGTTAAAAACTCCCTGTAGTAGCTTTAATGTTCACTCAAAAAGGCAAAAGTCTGCAGATTTCAGACACCAAAAATAAAAACACTTAAGCCTTGTGAGCGTTTTTGTCCCGGTCTTTGTAGCCTTCATACTTTAGACTTGTGCTGAATTAAATTTTTGGTGGCAGGACTGCCTGTGATGTGGCTCTGGTTGTATGCCTCACTCCTACAGGATTACAACATAAAAAACCCTGCTTTAGACCGTATGTGCTTTGCAAAATAAAAAGAAAATACACCACTGCGTGGTATAGGACCATTCAGAAAGACTTAAGACAAATTACAGATGTCATGTTATATTTTCCTCTACTGGTCGTTGAAGTTACAAGGTCAGCAACATATTTTGCTCCTATTAGATTTAATGAGTGGTTTCTGTAATCACAGTGTCATTGACAGTGTACCATTGCTCAACTCAGCCTAATGAACTCTTCTCATCAACTTCTCCAAGGTCTTTTGAGCCCTCGGACAAAGGATTTGATGTTTTCTTATGATAAACAAGTGAGGAACAAGCCTTTCTTGAAGGAGCCCAAGATGTCAAATCTGTGGTTGCTCTCTGAGAGACACGACTATTTTGTGCCAGCTAAATGCAACTAAAAATTCTGCAGGCTGCCACAGCGCTCCCAACCAAAATCATGCAAATCATGAACAGGAAAAACACTAAATCCCTTTCTCCCACTCAGTTCTTGCGAACACAAGACGTACCCCCTCGGCAAACACCGGCAGCAGAACACATCCTGCAAAGAAAGCCTCACTGCTGAGAGACAGAAATGTAAACAACGCAACCTCTCAGAAAAGAAGTTGTTACACTCTAGAAATAAAACATTGCGGATGGGGATTTAACAAAGGCACGAGTCAGGGCTGTTCGTTGGTGGTTTTTCTTCTCCAGAAGACTCCTGTGGCTGTAATCTGACCAGTGGCAGCGGTCCAAGGCAATCTCAGAGGACCGTCCTCACCCACAGAGCTGCTGATGCAGATCTCTCTGGCCATGTGCACACCGAGGCTGAAATCTGTCCAATTCTGAAGTTTTTCCTCCACGACTTATGAGACTTACACATGAAGTACATACATTTGATGAGGGCTGCCTTTCAAAAATCGATGCTCCCAGTCATAAGTCATGAAGAACTTGAGTCAACTCACATCTTGTCAGCTGAATCTTTGCACTTTTGTTTCTTTAGCTGTAACATTGCACACAGAACAACGCAGGAACAACAGCATGACAGGCTGCAAATTTAAGAGAGTCTCAAAAATGACCACAAGACACAAAACTAACTGTGATAGAAACAGAAGGCAGTTTGACGCCGAACAGCGTGGGCACTGGGGTCCATTGGCTGCATCAATGCGCTCTGCTCCGGTGCCGATTGTCAGTGAAGTAAGCTAAACCACTTTTGAACCAGAGGGTGGTAAAACCTCCTCCACCGCCGTCCACTGTGACTGACAGCGCTGCTGCAGCCCGGCAGGGGAGACGATCCATGGACTATGAGCAAGACGCACGCTTTTACTTTCTCTGACTGTGTGGAAATCTCATGTTTTCACATCACAGATGACGAAGAAAGGTATTAAAACGTGAGGTTAAAAATGACGAGCACTGCAGCAGCACTGAGCTTCTGGGGGGAAAAAAGGAACCAATAGTTAAATCTTCATATTGAACAGCCAAATCCAAAACAACAAGAAAATGAAAGCAAAAATAATCAGCTCGTTTGATAACTGAGCTGATGCCTCAGTTCAGCCAAACTCAAAAGGAAATCCAATAAGATTAAATCAGGAAAATGTTCTGTACACCACATAAAGTTCACATCTACAACATTTTATTCGAGCCAAGAGTTTTTATTGGTTTTATTGGTTAATTTAATATTTCTTAAACTGTGGTCATTGTCTCTTGTGTGTGGGGTTTTCCTCTGTCTCCTCAGATCTCTCTGGAAAATAAATTTCAATGTGACTACCTGATTCAATAAAGTCATTTAAAAGTTTAACTCTCGTATACAGACAGTCTCTGGATTGGGAAATAGCTGAGGCTTTATGCACCAAGATGGCCTCTGTAATAAATAAGGCTAGAGCTAATGATTATTTTCAGTATCAATTAATTTTCCAATTATTTTCAAGATTGATTGATTAATTGTCTAAGTCTATAACATTGCAGAAATTGCTGATAACAGTTTCCAAAAGATCAAAATGACATCTTCTGAAAATGTCACTTTGGTCTGAACACTCCAAAACCGAAAGTCTCTTCATTTATGGTCATAAATGACAAAGAAAAGCAGAAAATCCTTACATTTAAGAAGCTGGAACCAGCAAATACTTGACATTTTTTGCTTGAAAAATGACTGAGGTGATTAATCAGTAGTCAAAATAGTTGGCAACTAATTTCTTTTGATCGTCTAATCGATTAATTGACTAATCATCGCAGCTCTAGTAATAAAATGTTGTAGTTGTGAGCTTTACTCAGAGGAGGACCTTCCTTTGTCCTTTCAGAGACATTTACAGATGCGTGCATTCATCAAAACTTTTATAAAGGTCGTGCATAAGGTCAACTTCTGATACATGTTGTAAAATTAAAATGTGCTTTAATCATAACAGATCTTTTGTTATTGTTGCTCTGTGCGTGCGCGCCTTCTTTACGTCAGAGATAACAGCTGGAGCAGATATGGTTTGCATATGTGAGTACAGTAGATATGATCACTGACAAAACGAGATACGAGCAGCAGTAATCTCGTGTGGGCCACAGTGCTGACCACATGACACAGAGCAGCTGCCCCAGTCTCACCTGTCCCTGCTCCACACATCCTGTCAAAAAACTGGTCAGCAGAGGATGAGCCGTGCGAGAAAGCTGGGCTCCCGCTGCACACATTTTGTATCTTGACAATACAGATCAAACACAGTCCCACAGCAGTTGAGGCTGAGCCACTGTTTGTTATCTCGTCTGATGTGGAACGTGCGACATGCGGACGCGCGGCGAAGGAGAGCGAGGCAGACAGGTAATCCAGGATTACAGCGCCGACATGTCATTTCCATGGACGTGTTATTCCTGCTCAAACGTCTTTTGTGTGAAACGTAGGGTGCAACCCCATCTGTCTGCTCCAAACTCTCCTCTGGCACCCATCAATGGCGCGCCGTGGACCAGCATAGACGACGAGATAATGAGCTCCGGTTGCCTTGTCAACGCTATCCCTTTTTTCCCCCTCCGACAGCCACACTCTTAAGCTACCGTTTGCCCATTTCCCAGTGTGCAGAGCTCTTCAGTAAACAAGGCATCGAGGTGGTATAGATGAGATTTCATATTGTCTTAAAATCCCTCCAGCAGGCAACCACGGATCAACAATCCAGCCACAAGTAGTTTGTAGAATACAGATGGGTGGGTGCTGATGAGAAAAACTCATCTTTTCACCAAGAAAAAATATTTCAAAGTTAATGACGTTTGGAGGTCAAAGGTCACCCGCGATCTAAATGCAAGAGGCTGGTAATAGCTGCAGTGACAAATAATGTCCTTTATGTTTGAAGCACCACTGGTGTGCTTGTACAGCACTTGGCCTGAGTGATTCACTGAAGCCATTTAATGCTTTAAAAAAAAGGTTCAAATAAAGTGATATTTCGCTTTCAAGGAATGTTTTCAATTTTGAGTGCTTGTTCTCAAAATTGCCTTAAAATGAGCCTTCAGCTGGAAATTACAGACGCTACGCTTTCAAAACAAAGTCATGGACGCTGCAAGGACGGAGATCTTCTGATACGTTCTAAATTCCCTCTTCTTTTTCTGTATATTAATGGTTCAACTCCTTTGAAAGTTTTCTTCCTCATTTATTTTTCCTCCCTCCTCTTCTTTTAACGTAAATCCTGTGTTCATTTGTGTGAATGTGCCGCCATTTTGGCCAGGACTCTCACAAAAAGGAGATTTCCATCTCAAAAGACCATCCTGGTTGAATAGAGGTCAAATGAAGCTTCAATTTGAGTTCAGGGTCAACCAATTATGTTTTTTTTAGGAAATGACCTCAGTCTGGTAACTTCCAACTGACTGGAACTAACTTGGCTTTAGTAATAATCCTTTTTTTTTGTTAAACATTGTCTACAGAACTAATCTGTCTAAATTCAGTTGTGGTGATCATTATCTGCCAACCTGGGTAACTAAAGTATCCACCATGTATTCTCTATTAAAAATGGTGTGGATTTATCTATAAAGCACTCATGAACAAATGACCAACTTACATCACTTCACTGTTACGCATTAGGACAGGAGCTTAAGTCAGTTCTGAACTTGGAAAGGCTGCTTTGACGTTTTGTGCCTCAGACTCAGGGAAATAACTTACTAATAACTCTGGGAGATTTTAAAAACAACCTTTGAATTCTTTACATTTTTACAAGTAAATGTTTTAACCAGGAACGATCTAAATCAATTGTTGTTAATGAGGTCTTATTGTCTGTCTTTTTTTAATCTTTCTGTGTTTGTGTTCTTGTTTTGTTTATATTGTATTTCTGCTTTTGTTGCATATAACGCAATCTTGGCATCAGTAAAAATGAAGGTCTCCCCTAAATGTTTCCCAGAGCAGAAAAATAAAGGCTGAATGAACTGAATGAACTTCAAAAAAGACATATTTAAGGGCCGATTTTCCAAAACTTTGTACTTTAGTTTCATGGTGAAAAGTTTCATTTTATAGTCCTAGTTTTGATCATTATTTTTTACTTTTATTGCTTTTATTTATTTATGTACTTATGTGTTGTTTACTGTATTGTATTTTCCCTTTACTGGACATTATATATCACTGTTAGTTTGCTTTATTTCTGTTTTCCTTTGTTTTTAATGTCCATATACCTCCTTAAGGGTCACATTAGAGAGATGATAAACCAAAGTCTACAAGTCCACAGTGGTAGTTTGAGACCTTCATTATATTTAAATCTGACAATCACATTTGCCTCTGTGTTTATAGCTTTCACATTGTAACTGAGGGTGTTTTACAATCATCTATAATGAGAGTTAAAAGCCGGCGACTTCAGGTAGTGTCGGAGTTTAAATGGCTCATGAGCTCACACAGAGCTACAAACAAAGTGTTCTACAACAAAGAAGACAGGAATGGAAAATAATTACTTACTCGGTGCTGCTTTTAAGTGTTCCACACGCGGCGGAAGTGCAAAACTATGTTTTATTCCAAAGGTTTATCCACACGACGAGGTTCTCTTAGTGGTTTTGAGCGTCTCACTCGATCACTCAACAACAATAGTGGTTGGTCCGAGGAAGAGCCGGGGCCACATTCCACGTTATATCTACATGTTCATCGTGACATTTCCTGTAGGGTGGCATTCTCTCCCCCCACTTGTCTGTCACTGTGCTGTCTGACACAGGAGTGTTGAATTCCAACACAAACACACACATCTGCCATGATGAGGCAACTACTTTCAACTCACACATCACACATTTGAATATCTGTTTTGTTTACCTGCTCGCTATAAATCACGCTCTGAAATGACGCCAATTTCCTGTTCTTCTATAGCAGAACATTTCACCATATCAGTCTAATCCTCATCCAGACTCCCATCTCGTCTACAACCATCAAACAGCATCGTTGTCTGAACTTAATCCAAAGTATCATCGCCTATGTAATTCCAACTGTTCTTTTACAATCATAAGTTTAACAGACAGGTTTTTCTCACAATATTTATGTAGAATTGATCCAAAATCACTTTCACTCAAACGTCTTTTTTTTTTTAAGACAAGTTGCACAATCAGACATGATTTCTAAAACATCCCTGTAAACATCCCTTGGTATATTCAGGGTTGTTTTACAGTAACTGTAGAAGAAGAGCTCTGGCACAGCGTTTAGACAAGCTAATGTTTCTCTCCCCCTCTGCCCTCCCTCCCAACGGACTCTTTATTTCTGTTTGAACAAAAAAACAATATTTCCTTTACACAAGCAGCTGCTAAAACAAAGAAGCAAAAAAGAAAAACACAGCAGTTGCTGATGTCTACCAAACACATTTTTCTTCTCTTTGGAGCTCAGTCAAAAGCAGCGGAGCTAACCTCTCACCTGGTTTTGTAAGAGAACCTCAAAAAAGCTGTTTTGCCGAGTCCATGCAGTGAATCTCATTTCAAATTATTCCAAATTGGTACGTGTCCAGGAAGAGAAGGAGAGCTGTTCAAAGGGGAGCATAACGGAGAAAATGTTTAATATCAGAGTGCAACAACTTTGGCTTCAGAGACCTTTTAATTCAGCACATGTGCATAAAACTCCTGCTTTACTTTGTCCATATTCCAGCCTGAATCATGACGTCAGTGTTGACAAACTGTAAACACTGGGCGGTAAATACATAATGCCAGTCAAAGCACTTATTTTCAACTCCCACAGAGCCCTTTGCCAACTGCATGAGTCATAACTGTTGAATGAAAAGACAGCCCGACCCCTTCATGTTTCTTTGGAGGGTTTGTTCATTAATGACTGGGGCTCGGCCCTATGTCAACATGCTGGCTTGCAGCAGCGAGGGCTAGCAGGGACATGAGGTGGTGCTAACACCCACCGCCATGTCGTGGCCTGGCACGGACCTGCGCTTTGGAAGGGAGACTCATGGAAATCAGTGGGGCTTGGCCCGGCTTCACTCCCGCCTCGGTCTGCTAATGGCTTTCCAAGTTTGGGGCTGCCATTTGTCAGCTTGACTGATGTCCGCGCCATGAGGATCAATCTCTTTCCGTCATCCATCTCTTCACCATCAGAGGAAAAGTACAGCGCTCTGGGGTGCTGGGCCACGGCGCCGTGAATGTGCTTCCGGAATCAAACTCCACAAAAAAAAAACAAAAAAAAAACACTTAAGCTTTAAACTTGCAGGTAAGACAGGATGCGTACAGAGTATTGTGAGGCTAAAGGAATACACTTACTGCAGGACTGAAGTGATATAAGACAAAACAAAAAGGAAAAACTTGGCACTCTCGTTTTGTACATAATAGAAGAGCATCAGACGCAGCCAAAAACCACAGAAAGCAAGCGGGCTGTTGAGATAGGCTGTTCCTATTCCTGGAACGTTTTCAGTGGTCTATGAAAAACCAGGGGTCCGACTCTCCTCTCTCACTACATTAAGTGATTCTTATTGAAGCCTTGCAAACAGGATCCAAACAGGAAACATTAAGTCTCAAGAGAAAGAAGTGAATGTAAGCGATTCTGCCTACGTGAGAGAGAGAAAAGAGAGACCGAATGAGGTGTGGTGAGTGAATATAAAGCAGAGGGAGAGAAGAAGAAAAAAAGAAGTGGTGATGGAAAAAGGAATAAAACATAGTTGGGGAGCAACAGTGTGAAGGGAACAGCTGAAAGAGGTTGCAGGGCCCCAGGTGAGCCCTGTGGTGGGTCATTTCACAGCCCTGTAGGCTGACTAACACTGACAGGTCAGCTGGAAGACTCGCTGCCAAGAGAAACCCTCAACGGAAAGAACAGGGCACGAGGCTGCGCCGCAACACACACGCTCACACATGCACACAAATAAAAACAGTACATGCTAACACACACACACACACACACACACCGCTCTGCCTCCACCACAAAATAATTTCCTTTTCAATCTGCCACACAATAACCGAGCCACTGTTTATTGACCTTTACCATGACGCTTTTCACCAAGCAATCGCTTCTTTGGCTCGAGGCACAGAAATATAGCTCAGGCTGCTCGGCTCAGTGCTGTGAATCCACCGTCGTGCAGCACGCTTTCTTACACTCACAGCTCAGGATCCACGTCAGGATGTGCTGCGAGCGCCTGGGGGAGGGAGCGCCTCCCTGACAGCCATGATGATTGGATCATCAAAGAAGACAACTTGATGTTATAACCGTCATTAGTGCAGTAACAAATCAATTAAAGGGAATCACAACACTAAAGGCCTGCGTACACACACGGGTGCCTGAGAGGCGTATACATACACAGGCTGTATTCAAAACATAACGTTTGACGGTCACAGTCTCGTTCACACTGGATCCTGACCGCTGCCGTTCGATTTCACAGCAAAAAAACAGCAATGCCCTTAAAGGCAAATCATGCAGGATGTTCCTAAAAAAAGACAATGCATTGATTCATACAAAAAATAATCCCTTTCAATTATCACCCACGACCCATCAGAAGTGTGTGGATCCTCAGAAAACTGCCCTCCGCTGTGCTCGGGAAGCTTTGCCAACTCAAAACATCAGTAGTTGACTGGAAATAAGATCCAACTATCTCTCTGGTGCATTTACAAACCACAACTTTACATTTACAAATCCTAGTTATTCTATCTAGGCTGTTTCTCTTAAACACATATATTTATAAAGCTCTCAGTGGTTTGTTGCCCCTAATTTCCATCAAACTCAAGATACCAGCTTTGTTCCAAGTAAGGTTTGTCAAAAGTATTGAAGTATCCATACTTCTTCAATACTATCTGCTTAAAAACAACACAGTACTAACATTTTATAGCATAGAAAGTACTGAAGTATCAAAAAAAAGGTCCAAGTGTTCATTTGAGACCTCACTTCAGTTCAGTTTTAATTGTTCTGCTTGAAATTTGGCTCATGGCAAAATCAGAAAGTGACTTTCTCTAAAAAGACAGAAAATATATAATAATGTAATATAATGTAATATAAATAATGTCTATAACATTTTTCTTTTTTTCTGTGGTATCAAGCGATGTCGAGTATCGTTTTTTCGTACTAGTATTGTATCGAAGTTTAAAATTCTGGTATTGTGACAACTCTAGTTGAGAGGATATTAAGTTTAGTCCATTTCCAGGACTGTATAATATTGTAGATTTTGGAAAGAAGCTTTTATGTTTGATACCCTTTTAGATCTGAAAAAGTTCAAACTATTTTAAAAAGTTTTTACCCCATTTGATCATTTAAATTGCAGGTTAAAAATGTTTTATCAAGGTCACAACAAATAATTGCCTTCATTTGTTATCCTGCCATTTTATTTCATCTTTTCTCTAGTTTTGGTCCGACCATACGATTTCATTTATATGGTGCTGTCTGGGGTTGATGTTGTGTATCACAGGTTCCCAGATTTCAACAAAGCTTCAAATTGCTTTGTCCAACCAACAGTCCAAAATCCCCCAAAAAGTTTATATATAACAATATAAAACAGACTAGGGATGTTCCTAAGAACTAATAACTATACCTAACTTTACCTGTCGGAAATTCAAATCTACACTAGTCAACTAAATGTAAGAAAACACTGAGAAAACAGTCAAACTGAGCATGTTTTCACAGCATTCACAGTTTGGGGCAGTTAACAATGGCATATTGGGTGGCTGAGTGTGGCTAATGTTAGCAGTGCTAGCACATACCTGTGATGAATGTGATTATGCATAGCTCCTGCCAAGTGGTTATATGCCAGCCCAGTTTATTCTGGCACAGCCCACATACAACCTTATCTTCAATTTCTAGGTCGCCTTTAACAGTTTGCTGGTGTTGCACATTCTTAAAATATTAGTAATTACTTTAACCAACTTAGTAGACTCAAGTTTAAGGAGCTGGAATCAGCAAATGTTTGGCGTTTGTGCTTGAAGACTAACTAAACAGATTAGCTGATAACTCAAATACTCAAATCAATTAGTCACTGAGCTGCCATTTTGGCAACATCTCTTGAAAAAAAAAGCGATATTCAGATTGCAGGAGTCTGTCCTGGTGAAATTAAGAGAAAATAAATTTGAAATTCCACCATCGCAAAACAGACTGACACTGGGAGCAATTTTCTCTTTCAACGGTTCAATTCTTTGGAGACTTTTACATTTGCTGTTTGTTTCAAGGAGATTTGGATGCTCTCCATCCGTCCCAGGGAGGGGGAATTAGAGGCGGTGAGGCGGTTGCGGTGGATCCGTCGAGTTGTGGCAACCTTCCCCTGCCGAGCGAATGCCTGTGACAGCGCAAGTCCTATTTGGCTGACGAGCAGCGGGGAAGCAGGTGGGCAGGCTGAGGCTTATCTGCCAAAACAGCCGGGGTTACAGCACACCTCCCGCCGCAAGAACTGCCACGACTCAACGACCACAAGCAGAGAGAATGAGAGGGTAGCAACAGGAAGGGAGAGACAAGAGACCAGAGAGGAAGAGATATGGTCGGCTGTGGGAGGAGATCAGAAAAACTAAAAAAAAAACAAAAAACTGGATAATCATTAGATCCTGTGAGCTTGAAGAAAGTGCTGTTTGTGCAGAATACAAGAAGAGCATCGTAAGTGTTTGAAGAGGTAAGCCAGGGGTGGACTTTCTATCACACTATTGCGTAATTTTATGTTATGATAACAAGATTTATCAAGGTTTGGGCTGGGGATCATACTCAGCACTGGTTCCAATATGATACCAGATCCTGCAGTGATACTAAAACAATGTTTTTTTTTTTCTCAATACCTTAGAGCAGAGGCTTTTAAAGTGGAAGGTTGCCCTCCAAACAGTTTCAGGGGAGGCTTAGTGAATGGAA
>JAJHUR010134544.1:0-13644 GCA_027495735.1 Lutjanus campechanus
GAAATGTCCTGTGTCATCTTCATTAGCTGTTACACCCAGTTATCACGGCAACACCCGACATCTTTATCTTCATCGGCCCTCTTTTTAAAAAACATTAATCCTAAAAATCAGACATTTTTCTTCACAAACTGTCGTTTCTGATTTGACATAAATTGCTTCAAGGTGATTATTTCACACCACAGCAGTTAGAATCGATGGATCAAATATAAATATTGATCATTTGATCATTTTTATCATTAACAAAAGATAAAACAGTGTGTTGTGTTAAATGGAGCTTCAGTCCTTCAGGGTGCAGCCTGCACAAATAAAAATATCATCATCATCATCATCATCATCATCATCATACACACACACACACACACACTCAGGCTGCTCCTACGCACCGTCTGCCTCTGCCGTGGGCCGCGGTGTGCGTGCGCGTGCCAGTCGGGGCGGGTATCGGGTGACGTCATGTCTGTACCCAGCGATGTTTTCTTGGGACACAAACAAAAAAAACCTGCTGTACCTGCAGATGTGATCGATTTTGTTATTGATCTGTTGTTGTTTATTGATCATGTGTTAAAACTGACAACATGTAAACATCAACATTTTTATTTTTATTATTAAGAATTAATAAAGTAATAAAGTAATAAAGTAATCTGATAAATAAAAACCAAAACAAAGAGGTGCAGAACAGAACAGAGTGGTTCCTGTAAACATGTTCTGTTCTGTGAGAACATCTGTGTATTATCTGCAGTTACAATCAATCAACAGTATTTATAATCGATCAATCAAACAGCAGCAGATCCTCACATCAGGTATCAGTGAGTTTGCAGCTAATAATTAATTTTTAATCGATTAATCTGACGACTGATTCATTGATTTGTTTTGTTAATGATTAATCTAAGAAGATCTCTTTCTTTAATCAATCATTGGTAATGATCAATTAATCGATCAATCAAACTGACAAAATTCAGCTTGTCCCCACAGGAGAACCTTTTTTGGTTCCTGAGAGAACTTTCTACAAAAGTTCACTTGGAACCTGTTCAAAGAGTTCTACCTAGAACCCAACATAAAGGGTTATATCTAGAACCATCTGTGAAAGATTTCACTGAGAACCCCCTGTGAGAGGTTCTACAGAGAACCCCTCTGCTGTGTTTTCACCCAGAACCCTCTCTGGAGAACTTTTCTACTTCTTTCAGGGTGCTAACAAGAATCCAACCAGGATGTTCTACTGAGAACGTTTTTATATTCCTAGGGTTTTATCTAGAACGCACAGAGGGGGTTCTACTGAGAACCATTTTATATTATGGTACAAAGAACCCTTGAATGAGTTCTTAGAGGATCAACAATTCTTGAAGAACTGAAAGGTTCTTTGGATGAAAAAGGTTTTTAACGGAACCCTCAACAACAACAAAGAACCCTCGACAAACCTTTTCTTCCAAAAAGTTCTGGGTGGAACCACAGTTCTTCAGGAAGAACCCTTTTTAGAACCCTTATTTCTAAGAGTGCAGCCTGTGGAACATATAAAGAGCTTCATGTTCCAGGTGATTATTGATCGTAGATCGATTGAATTTGACCTGATCGATCAAATTCTTGATGACCGATTAATTGATCATTGATTATTTGTTATCGTAATAAACATCAGAAGTGTCTCATTAATATTTTAAAGTTCTTCAGTCGTCACAGATGAAATCTTTGTGTTCTTCAGGTTCTCCCATCAGCTGATTTGATTTGAATGTTTACAGTCTGAATTTATTGATTAATGATGAAAACGTTCATCAGAAAACAACTGAAGTTTATCTTCCTGCTTTATGATGAAGTTCTGCTGAGCTGCACACACGTTCTCACCTGCACACGTTCTCCAGGGGAACGTTCTCACCTGCACACGTTCTCCAGGTGAACGTTCTCACCTGCACACGTTCTCCAGGTGAACGTTCTCACCTGCACACGTTCTCACCTGCACACGTTCTCCAGGGAAACGTTCTCACCTGCACACGTTCTCCAGGTGAACGTTCTCACCTGCACACGTTCTCCAGGTGAACGTTCTCTCCTGCACACGTTCACCTGCACACGTTCTCCAGGGAAACGTTCTCACCTGCACACGTTCTCCAGGTGAACGTTCTCACCTGCACACGTTCTCCAGGTGAACGTTCTCTCCTGCACACGTTCACCTGCACACGTTCTCCAGGGAAACGTTCTCACCTGCACACGTTCTCCAGGTGAACGTTCTCACCTGCACACGTTCTCCAGGTGAACGTTCTCTCCTGCACACGTTCACCTGCACACGTTCTCCAGGGAAACGTTCTCACCTGCACACGTTCTCCAGGTGAACGTTCTCACCTGCACACGTTCTCCAGGTGAACGTTCTCTCCTGCACACGTTCACCTGCACACGTTCTCCAGGGAAACGTTCTCACCTGCACACGTTCTCCAGGTGAACGTTCTCACCTGCACACGTTCTCCAGGTGAACGTTCTCTCCTGCACACGTTCACCTGCACACGTTCTCCAGGGAAACGTTCTCACCTGCACACGTTCTCCAGGTGAACGTTCTCACCTGCACACGTTCTCCAGGTGAACGTTCTCTCCTGCACACGTTCACCTGCACACGTTCTCCAGGGAAACGTTCTCACCTGCACACGTTCTCCAGGTGAACGTTCTCACCTGCACACGTTCTCCAGGTGAATGTTCTCACCTGCACACGTTCTCCAGGTGAACGTTCTCACCTGCACACGTTCTCCAGGGGAACGTTCTCACCTGCACACGTTCTCCAGGGGAACGTTCTCTCCATTAATTTCCATTAATCCTGAATCTTATCACAGCATATATATTGATATTGGGAATAATCAATAACCACTGCAGACATGTTATTGGAATCATCTGATTATTGATTATAACATGATCAGAAAATACTTTAAATAAGTAAAACTCAATCATTTTTATTTTTATTTTAACAATACATTTTTACAGTCAGCTTATTATAATTGATCAATAAAAAAAAATCTTATTCTGACAGAAAGTGACATCAGTTATTGATTAATCTGAGTCAGTCCCAATATGTTTCAGATCTGTGACAGATCATCAATCCATCCACAGAAAATAATCAATAATCATTCTTCATTTGTAAAAACAATCAGATCCTCAGATTTTCTCTGTTTTAATCTCAGGAGACTGAATCTGAGTCTGATCATCATTTATTGATCTGATTATCGTTCACTCTGAAACTCTGAACGAGGTCGTCACAGAGTGATGAAGATGAAGTTTGATCAGTGAAACGATCGATCATAAAAAGTCAAAATGTGATTAAATAAAAAACAGCCAACGAGACGTTGTGACCTTCAGATTCAGTTTATCAGAAAACATCAGACGTCAACAAATGTTTTTTTATTTTGTTTTATTTCAGTAAAGTCGACTTTATAATCTGAGATCGTTTACTTTCCTTCTTCAGATGAAAATTAAAACTTTGAATTTTACAAACTCAAAACATTGTTTATTAAAAATGAGTAAATTTCACTGAAGTGAAATTAAATGTTTAAATTTTAATATTTAAAATTAAAATCATTTTAATTTTCAGGCAAAAAGACAAACGAGGCTCGATGTGACGTCAAAGATTCACGTTTATATCAAACTTATTTCCTGCAGAGCAACTTTTTAAAAATGACAAACCATCACGACTCAAGTCACAATAAACCTGATCAATAAACCTGATCAATAAACCTGATCAATAAAGAGTTCAGTGTTCATAAATGAACATTATTGATCATTTCACTCTGTATTATCTTGATGTTTTATTGACGATATATACACGTTAAAACATTTTATCATGAAGAGATCTGATCAGGTGGAATTAACAGGATCGTAGTTTTTCTTCTCATCAATAAAACAATCGACACATTTTAATGTTTATAAAATAAAATAAAAGCTGCACCGCAGGTATGAAACTTACATTTGCAGAATTTCCTCCATAGTTTTTTATTTATTTGAGGACCCAAGTAAAATCTCCTGTGACCCACCTGAGGGTCTCGACCCAGTGTTTGGGAACCACTGATCTGAAGAAGAAAAGTAAATTAATATTAAACTAAATATTACAGGTCAGCAAAACTTTTTAAAGTTCATTTGAAAACTAAAGAGTTTGAGTTTGGCTCAAAACTAAAAACTCTGCAGCAGAACGTCTCGACTGTTTGTTTTTTACAGTGCAGACTGAGACTGTCTCACATGTTTTAACTTTTAATATTTCACTCAAAATCATCACTATAAAACTTTTTAACACATCATGCAGCTCTGCAAGACACAAAACATCTACAGGCTCAGGAGTGATGATGAATCTGAGCTAAATGTTCGTGAACCAATGAGGATTAATGACGTAGTTTTTTATCGTGAAGCGGAGGCTGTGATTGGACGGATCAGGTGAGACGTGTCAGTGATTCACCTGCTGCAGAAACAACAACACAGTCTGATCTGAGGTCAGCGCTGTGGTCGCTGCAGCAGCTCAGTTAGATCGGTGATTCTCAAACACTGGGTCGGGACCCTCAGGTGGGTCACAGCAGATTTTATGTTGGGTCGCCAAATAAATTAAAAGAAGACGGAAGAAATTTAATTTAATCCTAATTATAGTTTAACACCTATTTTTGCAATAACATGCATCAAGATTAGGAACAAATAATTTACTGCTAATTGATCTGTCCGTTATTATTGATCCATCAGTTGTTGGTGAAAGATATCGATCCGACAATCATTTTTCCACTAACGGTGTAGCTGTTTGCTCCATAAAATGTCAGAAAATAATGAAAATCGATTAATTAATCCTGTCACAATCTTACCAATAGAACAACAGGTCCAAACAGGTGAGAACAGGTGGAGCAGACGGACGTCCGTCCATGTGTTCCACCTGTTCTCACCTGTTCTCACATGTTCTCACCTGTTTGGACCTGTTGTTCAACTAGTGATCAATCTGCCAATAAGTATAAATCTGTGCTCCACCTGTTTTATTATTTTTTCATGATTAATCAGTTAATCATTTAATCTATAAAATCACAAACAGTTTTAACTCTCAGATATTTAGTGTCTGATGATAATAATAATAATAATAATAATAAAGGTTTTATATTCGACTCATCAAACCAACAGTTACAAATAAAAGAACCGAGGATCATGTGACAGTAGGAGGATCTCTTCTATTCTAAATTCAATCAGAGATCAATAACACAGCTGTGAAGGTGGTCTGCACGCTACAGGTAGACCTGTACAGGTGAGCTAACAGGAAGTCAGTGTCACTTCCTGTTTGTTCAGCAGCCTCCTCGTGCTGCGGCTGATCTCGTCTAGTTTCCAGGAGCAGCTCATCTCAAACCAGCCTTCATTTACATATTACCCATGATGCACTGCTGAGAGTTGATGAGTGACGAGTCAAAGAGGAGTGAAGGTGCTGCTTCACCTCGTGTTAAACAGTGGAGAGAAGAGAAACAGAGTGCAGTGAAAATACACAGAACACAGGAACTGAGAGTGGAATCTAAACTAGACTTTCTCAATGATGTCAGTGGTTCCATCATTTAGGAACCGGTTCTAAAGTGGAACCGGGTCTTGATGATCGTCTGTAGTTGAAGTAAACTGCTGGTGTCTCAGTTCACTGAGTGACGTCTTCAGATGTCTTCGTCCTTGAACAGACAAAAAGACAAAAAGTCTTAATTTACTGTCAGAAATGACAAAAACCAGAAAATCTTCACATTCATGAAGCTGCAACCAGG
This sequence comes from Lutjanus campechanus, assembly GCA_027495735.1. Taxonomy (NCBI): domain Eukaryota; kingdom Metazoa; phylum Chordata; class Actinopteri; order Lutjaniformes; family Lutjanidae; genus Lutjanus; species Lutjanus campechanus. The sequence continues at coordinate 5,721 of JAJHUR010134544.1, forward strand.
AAGAGTTTCAGATGTTTTCTGAAGAAATGACTGAAACCATGAATTAATCATCACAATAGTTCAGTTCAGCAGATAATGATTGTTACAGCACAGCGTCAACAGTCAGTCAGATTATATCAGATTTATGAGACATGAAACGACCGAGAACCTGCTGAAGATTCATATTTACTGTCAAAGAAGAGTTGATCATCATAAATGATTCTGTTCGCTTGAGCTTTTTTCTGCAGGATCGAGTAAAATAATGTGTTAAGTGCAGCGCAGACGTCCTATTGGCTCTCATCCAGCCAATAAGGAGGAAGGAGAACTTTATGTAATAAAGTTGTTGCTGCAGATCAGAAACTCAGTCAGAGTCCAGAATGAAACTCCGCTCAGTGGACAGTTAGAGCCTCACACACAGCTCAGAGTGTGTGTGTGTGTGTGAGTGTGTGTGTGTGTGTGTGTGTGTGCGTTGCTAGGCAGCGAGCTCAGCTGCTTTCAGCTCTTTCCAAAACATGACATCATCTGCTGGAGTGTGAATGGAAGCGACAACAACAGGAAGGAGGATTTGAGGATTTGAGGATTTGAGCAGATTGTTTGTGATTATTGGAGCTCAAAGTAAAAATGAATCTTCAGCAGTTTAATCAGTGTCGACTGTTATGTTGTTTTATAATTAAACTGTGGAGTCGACATGAAGATAATTACACTTGTTTAATAGATGTGATTAATGTGGATCAATATCATCGTTTCTTTATTAACTGATCACTTTTCAGTTCATAAAATAGAAAAACAGGACATTTAATCCTCGTTAGAGATGTTAATCATTAATCATTAATCAATTCTTCATTATAAAGAATTGAACCAGTTAAAAATGTATTGATTGATAATTAATCAGTAGTATATCAATGTAATTGTGCCGTTCAGCAGAAACTTTTGATCGATTTGATTTGAAAATAAGAAAAGTGAGATAAAATGAAAACGAGGAGAAAAAAGAGGAAAATGTGTTTTTGCATCTTAGTTTTAAATAATTAATGGATTAATTGGTTGTTAGCATTTTTCAACATCAGTTAAGGCAGCGACAGTGATGTTATTAACTCAGTGTCAATAAATATTTTCACACATATTTTACTTTTTAAACAGAGAAACCGTGCAGCTTCTGATCTGAAGTTTCTCTCTTTTAATGAAATAAGACTTTAAATGTCTCATTAAAACATAAAACTCCAGCTGTCACTCAGCAGATCCTTACATCAGGGAAATAAAATCACAACTGTTGTCCCAAAAACATCCGGTGATGGATTCAGCCCATCGTCAGTGGATGATGTCCAGTCACCTGACTGTTCCTCCACACGGTCACATTCAGTCCAAACCTCAGAACTCTTCATGACAAACAGCAGCTGATCGTCTGACTGCAGAAATGACTTTGAAACAGTTTGAAAGTTTGTTCACAGATTCTCATTTAGGCTGCTGATTCTGCTGACTCAGGTGGACTCGGCTCGTACTCGGGTCCACGATTCAAACATGAGATTCATGTATTTTGTTAAACTATCAGGATTTCTTGTTGTATCTAATAGAAACTCTACAAATATAATATTGATAGAGTCAAAATGTAAAGATTCACGTGTTGCATCATGAACAGAAAAGGGCTGCTTGTTTCGTTCTCAATCATTGGATATTTAAACATTTCTAAGATGCATCATATCGTTGAACATATATCGAGATACAAATTGTCAAATCAGTCTCAGTCAGAGATGAACCCTCCTAAAAGATGAAGATTTCAGCTTCAGCTCGTTTAACGTCTCTGCTGTTCGAGTTTGTTTCACTCAGACTGACTATGGTTCTCACACAGCTTCAGTGTAACACGACGACAACAATACTCCTCTGTGTCCACAAACAAAGCTCCACAAACTACTGCTGCTGCTCCTCCTCGTCCCCCTCCTCCTCCTCCTCCTCCTCCTCCTCCACCTCCTCCTCCTCCTCCTCCTCCTCCTCCTCCCCCCTGCAGGGATCTCTGATGTTTCTAATGAGACCTCAGGAGGATCCGTGTGATGACATCACTGTCACCATTTATAACTATGATGTCACTGTATAGAAGAAGGATGTCATCATCATCATCACTGACTCAGACTCTGACTTACATGAAACTGTAAAATTGATGATTTTCATGAAGATAAACCAGATAATTAAAGGTTCTCATCACTCAGTTTAGTAGAACCTGTAATAATATTTAAGATAATAACAGTGTAGATGTTAAATATTAATCAGTCACAGCTCGTCTTCAGTCTGTGAATGTTTCTCACTTTGAAACAAAACAGAAAAACAAATTAAAGATCAATCGATTGTGAGGATTGTTGCTGATTGATTGATTGTTGCGGAGCTCTGTGTGTCCTAACGTGTCCTCTGTGTGTCTCTGTCTCAGCCATGTCTCCGGTCCTGGCGGGCTTCCTGGGAGCTGGTGTTCTGGTGTTGGTGGTGGTGGTTCTGGTTCTGCTCTGGTCTTTCTGTCAGCGTCGTTACCTGCGGATCACCGGACGCTACAAGCTGCACGGAGACCGTTACTGCGACGCCGAGGACCCCCCCTACAAGTTCATCCACATGTTGAAGGGCATCAGCATTTACCCAGAATCCCTCAGCAGCAGCAAGAGGATCGTACGCGGCATCCGGCGCGTGGACCGCTCAGACCGTGACGGCGAGCGAAGCTGTCCCGGCGCCGTGGCGGGGAGGGGCATGGTGCTGGTGGACGCGGAGAACAACATCCTGGACGTCCCCGGGCAGCTGCAGATGAGTCACCTGGTCCCCCCCGCCGGGGCCGGCCCCGCCCACAGCCAGGCGCGTCTGGAGCGGGCGCTGCCGGTCCGCGCAGACTACTGCTGCCTGGACAGCAGCTCGGCCAGCACCAGCCAGACCAGCAGCAAGACGGCGTCCCCCTTCACCCCCGCCTCCTCGGATCCCGAGCCCGAACCCAGTCTGGGCACCATCAGCCTCACCGTCGACTACAACTTCCCCAAGAAGGCCCTGGTGGTGACCATCGTCGGGGCCCGGGGCCTCCCCGCCATGGACGAGCAGGCGGGCAGCTCAGACCCGTACGTGAAGATGACCATCCTGCCGGAGAAGAAGCACCGCGTCAAGACCCGCGTGCTGAGGAAGACCCTGGACCCGCTGTTCGATGAGACGTTCACCTTCTACGGCGTGGCCTACAGCTCGCTGCCCGAGCTCACCCTGCACTTCCTGGTCCTCAGCTTCGACCGCTTCGCCCGCGACGATGTCATCGGCGAGGCCGTGGTGCCGCTGAAGGGCGTGGACCCGAGCACGGGCCGAGTCCACCTGAGTCAGCAGATCACCAAGAGGAACATGCAGGTGAGCAGAAAGTCTCGTTCTGTAGTTTTATTTCATTTCTGTCTGAAAATCTTAAAGGGTAGAAAATCCCTTTAACTCTGGTTGATGCTGGAGGATCGTTTCTTCTCTCACAGAAGAAAAATGATCACAGGAAGCTGAAACAGATCAGAAATGACTCCGTAACAAACATGACGTGACTCATGTCATCATTTCAGTCTCTGGTTTGACTTGTGAAAACACTCCTCTGTGTGTGTGTGTGTTCAGAATCACACACATGGATATAATATTTTTCATAATGACTCCTTTTCTAGTAGCTTATTTCTTATTTCACCACTTTTATTTGATTTTATTTTATTTTTAATCACAAACTACTTAAATCAGCTGATCTTGATTCTGGAGCTCGGACGTTAAACACGAGCGTCTCTGAGTGTTTCTGTGTTCGACAGATAAAATAAAATAATGAAAATATTAAACAGGTCATTAATGTACTGCAGCGAGCGTTAATTTACCTCTGTGACCCGCCACAGTAAAGTCTGCATGTGGGAAACTCTGCTGCTGTTGTTGTTGTTGTTGTTGTTGTCCTGAGATGCTGCTGTCAGCGCTGTGCATCACCATGGCAACAGGTCTGTGTGACCTCAGAGCAGCGTGAGCGATCAGACTCCGGTCTGTCTCGGTCACAGACTCGCTGCTGTTGTGTCTTTATCAGGTTAAAGTTGTGTTTCTGTCAGAATGTGATCACGTGACAAAGACGAGCTCAGCGACAAACACACAACTGAACCGACGACGACACAAACTGAACCTGAACACAGAACCTGTGAAGGTGGAACTCATGGCAGAGATTTTAATATGTAGAGCTGCAGAGATGTTCTGACCCAAAATTGATCCTGTCACTGTCTCGTCAGTTGAAAAATAGATCCAAACATGTGAAAAGAGGCGGAGCAGATGGACGTCCGTCCGTCTGCTCCGCCTCTTTTCACATGTTTGGATCTATTTTTCAATTACAGATCAATCTGGAAATCATTTTTCCAATAATCCAGTCGTCTGATAACATGCTCTGTGTGTGTGTGTGTGTGTGTGTGTGTCAGTGTGAGACTCGTGGCGAGCTGCTGGCGTCTCTGTCCTACCAGCCGGTGTCTCACCGTCTCAGCGTGGTCGTCCTGAAGGCTCGACACCTCCCCAAGATGGACATCACCGGCCTGTCAGCAAGTGAGTTCACGCGGCGGGACGGGGAGCAGAGGATTGTGGGAGTTTAACGCAGTTTAACGTTAAATCTGTCTGTCGTGTTCCGTCTGTGTTCTTCAGCTTTAACCTCACAGGTACAGGTGGAACCGACCGAGCACTCTGATTGGTCAGCTGGACATTTAGACTGTGATCAAATCAGCGTCAAATTCACTTATGATTTTGAAAGTAACTAAGTAGATTACATGGTTTGATGAATACTTAAGTAAAAGTACCCAAAATAACGACTTAATTACAGTAACTTGAGTACTTGTAATTAGTTACTTCCACCCATGCTGATAGTCATATATATAATATTGATGCAGTATTGATACTGAGGTACCTGCTCAATAATATTGTGATAATTGATTTTATTGTTCAGCGATAAAACAAGACACTTATTTTATAACCTGAGTCTCTGATACAACAAGTGGTCAGTTACAACCTGCAGGAGTAAACATCAATCAATAATAAAGTCTTGTTTTTATGAACATTATTGAAATTAAAATGTGATCAACAGCACCAATAAAAACAGAAAGCCGTGTTTCTGAAACATTTTATTCATGTGAGGCTTTAAAGACGACGACTTCCTGCTCTGAAACTTCCTGTAACCATTTAAATAACATTTATAGAATCATAACTCAACTTTCTTTAATTTATTTATGGTGCCGTCAGGTCGCTGCCTGCTTCGTGTTCACTGAGCAGCAGTGAAACTTGTTTTTGAGACGATAAATGCCAACAAATATAAAACATGGAAGATAAATTTATCTGTTTTTGGCTCATTTTGACTTTTGGTCGATCTGGATTTACTGAAAGTGTTTGAATCCTTCAGAAACTCAGCTGGACTCTGAGACTCGCTGCTTCCAGATTAAAACCAGAGACGAGTTTACAGACGCAGCAGCTGAAGGTGCAGCAGAGATCTGAGATACAACCAGACTGACCTCTGATCAGTTCAGTTTGTGTCTGTTGGATTTATTCAGTTTGATCTCGAGGAAGAAACAACGTCAGCTGATAATCCTGCTCGTTAATAAGGACCAGACTAACTGCTGGAGCAATAAACAGTTATTGATCAGGCCCCGTGTGTTTACAGAGGAACAGAGATCACGTTAACAAAAATCTGTGTTTCACAAACTGAAACATGAAAATACATAAAACAGGTCAGAAAACGTCTCTTAAAAGTTAATATTCTTCCAAACATAATTTAGTTTCAATTTTTCATCTTTATCAGATTAAATGAGGCTTTTAAAAAAAAAAAAAAGATTAACAGATTAATTGAGAAATGATTGAAAACAAATTTGATGATCAAATAATTATTTTAGTCATTTTTGAAGCTAAAATGCCAAAAGTTTGTTTCTGCTTCTCTTGTTTGAATTATGAACAACTGCAGAAGAAAAACAGAGTTTTTATCAAATCAAAGTAATAAAATGATGTAACGTAATATCACAGTAAATATCGTCACAGTCCTGTATGTTTGTTTTTTATTGAGATATCACAATATTCAATATATTGTTACATCCTGATCAATACTGTGATTATTGTGATGAAACTGAGTGCTCATATCTGTGATTATACAGGTGATATAAAGTATGGTTATATGTTTATAATGCGTTATAAACGTGGGTGTTATAGACAGTGTTACTGTCCAAACGATTAAACGATGAATCAACAGAAACATCAGATAATAACTTATAATGATAATAAAGTTTAGTTTATTTTAACTTCTACAGTCTCTGTTTGTTTGTGAAGGTGAATTATTTGTTTGTTTGTTGTTGTACTTTCTCCTCAGACCCCTACGTGAAGGTGAACGTCTTCTACGGCCGCAAGCGCATCGCCAAGAAGAAGACCCACGTGAAGAAGTGCACGCTGAACCCCGTCTTCAACGAGTCCTTCATCTACGACATCCCGCCCGAGCTGCTGCCCGAGATCTCCGTCGAGTTCCTGGTGGTCGACTTCGACCGGACCACCAAGAACGAGGTGCTGGGCCGCCTGCTGCTCGGCCTGCACAGCCCCGCCCCCTCCGGCGCCTCCCACTGGAGGGAGGTCTGCGAAAACCCCCGCCGGCAGATCTCCAAATGGCACAACCTGAGCGAGTACTGAGGGAGGAGCAGCAGGAACCAGCTGACACCACCTAGCGGCTGGGACTCCACCAGTGACACCACTGGGAGATAAAGACTCAGTGTACAGCACACACACACACACACACACACACACACACACACACACACACACACACACAGTAAACACTCTCTGTTCACACCTGGTGTTAACCTGCGTCCTGCAGTCTGAACAGGTGAGACGCTCTGTGCTGCGCTGGGATTCACACCTGAACTCTGATCAGGATGATGAAGACTTTGTTTCACGTCACAGACGACAGAGAAACGTTAATGACATTAATGACTGATCAGATTCATTAATGACTGATCAGATTCATTAATGACTGATCAGATTCATTAATGACTGATCAGATTCATTAATGACTGATCAGATTCAAACTGTGCATCCCAGCGCAGCTCAGAGCCTCCGTCCTGTCTGCAGAAACACACAGCTGATTATTGGTTCACGTGTTGTTGTGTTTAACCAGCAGCTCAGCAGCAGCAGCTGACACGCTGGAACAAACAAACAAACAAACAAAGAAATAAATAAATAACTGCAGGATTCACAATAAGACCCAAATAATTCAGAATCTGTTGATGTTTGTAAAGTTTCTCCTCACGCAACAACTTAAAACAGATTTATTAAAGTTAGTCTGGAGTTATTACAGAGCTCATCCTCTGTGGGCGGTCCTTCAACGTGGACCAGGACACTCTGCTCCAACACGGTGGTCACATGACCCACATGAGGGTCAGACACACCTGTACTGAGCCAGGACACACCTTCATACCAGGTGTGAACTCTCTCTCTCTCTCTCTCTCTCTCTCTCTCTCTCTCTCTCTCTCTCTCTCTCTCTCTACCACCACTACATTTGCAAGTCAAAGAAGAATCTGCTGCAGTTAATTTTTAATTTCAGCAAAGAAACAAAAGAAACGAGCTGTTTTTAAAAGATGACATCATTTCTCAGACTGTCCTCATGTCTCCTGGCTGTGTGTGTGTGGACGGGGGGAAGGAATGCTCCAATAACATTTTAAAAAAGAGAAGAAAAAAAAAGACTCCCCTCTTGCTGTTGTTGTCATGCAGTTCATCGCATGTCTGTCCCCAGAGAAAAAGACAAACTCACGCTGACTGATGGACAGGAGGACGTCTCCCAGAGTCCAACATGTGAAGAATCTAAATACTCACTAACACTGCATTTAATGAAACTAAGCTCAGTATATTCAAGTATAATTACTCTCCTCCGTAGGACCAAATAAGAACCTGCTCCCACGTCTCCACCACATGATGAAATATTCTCAGTTTTATC
>JAJHUR010134546.1:0-14223 GCA_027495735.1 Lutjanus campechanus
CGGATCACTTACTTTGTTTGCGGTCAGACGTTACAGCGTCTCCATCAAGGCTGCACGCTGCGTGTCGCTGTGTTAGATGCAGTCGGCTTAATAAAGTCAGTGATCACAAATTAGAATTATATATTTATTTTAAAAACAACCTTTCATTCATCTATGTTTGGATTGGATTCTTCGGGAGATTTTAGCGTCTGAAATGCATTTAGCGCAATTCATTACCGCCAGCTGATGGAGGTAAATCCGTCCGTATGCGGCATGGCATCTCTGACAATATTTAACACAGAAGTAATTTGGAAAAGTATGAATCTAGTGCATTAAGGGTCAGAAGAGTTTGAATTCATGGTGCTTTGTTCTTATTAATCAATTAATTATAACCGCAGTAAGCTCACCGTCATATGCGCGCGCGCGCACACACACACACACACACAGGCCCGCTCTCTCTCCCTCTCCCTCCTCTGTCTGTCTCTCTCTCTCTCTGTCTCTCTGCCTATCTGTCTGTCTGTCTCTCCCTCCCTCTCTCAATTGTGCGTTTACCAGAACCTCTGGTAATATCGCCAAGGGAAAAAAACTATCGTTGTTCATCCCTTCAATCGCCGATATACGATCGGATCGCCAATCGGCACAACCCTAGTTTAGAGAAAGTTATTGTGAGGGGCATGTAGAGCATGTTTGTGAAATTGTTGTGTTTTTTTTGTGCAGAGGTTTTTTAAAACCGCAAAAACAGTTCATACACATACAGTTTAATTTAAAGAGTCCAGACAAAGTTTAAAAAGTAGCTTCAAGCTTTCAAAATTAGGTTTCATCTGGGCAGAAAATATTCTGTCAGTCGACTGTCTCGATAGTGTGGTTACGTTTGAATTTAAAGGGACAGTTCACTCCAAAAAATCAAAAGTACATATTTTTGGATATATGGGCCTTCAGGATGTCTGCTTTCTCTCCAATATAATGGGACTACATGGCACTCTCCATTCAAAGCACTAAAAAGTACATTCAAAAATTTTAAACCCTAGTTTGTTTTTAAAAATCATGACCCGGTTACTTTCTTTCTACTGTTGAACCAACTGGAACTACTTTCTTTCTACTAGAATGGATAAATAGCACTACAGGCCAGGGAATATGTATTTTTTGTGAACTGGCCCTTTAAGGATTATCTCATAAGGCAAGGAGAAGGTGCAGTGCATTTATGAAAAACTGGAAAGACAAATAAATAGTCTTTGTCAGAATATGAACAAACCAAATTGAAGCACGGTACACTTCACTATTTGTTTTTTGTTTTTTTGTTTTTTTTAATCTTTGCTATATTCTGGCCCAACTGAAGCAATAGAAGTTTTAAAGAGGGAGCACAAAAAATTCGGCTTAATATAAAGGAGAATCTTTTAAATCATATCCAGAGAGACAAATCCAGCCTGTAATAATAAATATTTTGATTTCTGTAGCAAACAAAAACACAATACATTATATAAATTATTATACATATATTATTATAATACAGGCACAGTACATACATGGGTTACTGCTCAGCATTTTTATATTTTGTCCAGTGTCCCAGACATTAAGACTAAAGGGCTGTCCTAGACAAGGTTCGAATTACACAGCAGCTTTCGGGGGAGCCCCGTTTTCCGGTGCGTACCACTACTACAGTAAAACACGTCACATGCGTGCACATACATGGAATTACACGGCAGCAAGGTCAGTTTCAGGGTTACTGCGGAGAACATTCTAGTAGGAAGACCATAGATACTGTCACTAACATTTCACACATGCTAAATAATGCATTTATTAATCAGAGCATAAAACAAGAAACAAAATCACAGGCAATGTTTTTTTTTTTCTGCCTCACATTTGTTTTTGCATGAGAGGACTTTATGTAAAGTATCACGGGCTCGTAGAAACAGCTGTTTGCGGCTTGCATTTCTCATCATTAACTGCCCCTTTACTTCCCTGCCGTTTACCTTCTGTCTGAGGATTGCTGTAATCTGGGGTTCAGGGCCAAAAGTTTAATTTGCATCAATGAAAAGCAAGCAGGAACCAAAGTAGGTAACACGTTATCTGTCTGTCTATCAGTCTCTTTCTCTCCATGTTAGAACCATCACCGTGCAAGTGCCCCGGTGGCACACACAACAACCGGCGCACACCGCCTCGTGTTAATTAGCCTAGTGAAGATAAATGTTCGGAAATTATAACGACACAGCATTCACACACGTAGCATATTTTTATTACTAATTTTTATCAGGAACATGTACAATGTTGATTCAATCAGCAACTCTTTATTTTGTATGTGAAGCCAGACCCTGTGAAAGACCTTTCAGAGAACACTGTGCTTGACTCTTCTCTCCACGCTGCGTGAAGTAAAGAGATTTGATTTATCACACCGTCTCGGTAATTGATCCTTCGCTAAACCCCGCCCTCCTTAGTTACTGTTGTTAAGTCTACCAAGCTTTCCATTCTCACGCTGCATTTATGCAGTTTACGGTGATGACGGTGGTAGATTTAACGTCGGAATGTGGGAGTAATTGTCGAAACACGAGATCTGTGATTCCTTCTAGAAGTAAACAAAAACAGCTTCTCATTTCTAGCTGACGAACTTGGGTTTTGTCAACTCAAATAATGACTCACAAGCGTATTTCATAAGTGTAGCTGGACAATGTAGTTAAGTCTTCAGCGGATGTTTAAATGTTTCCATATGACACGTCTTGAAACAAGGACCCTAAGTGTTTATGTAAAGTTATATAGCAGCTGCATACATGATATAACTCTTTTTTTTCTTCTTTTTTTTTGATAAGCAACCATGGTTGGTCATTATTGTGACTGCATCATCATGTCAGGGTTTATTTCACAATAATGACCAGCTGACTGTACATTATCCCTAACTTAGTATGTTAAAGAAAAGCTCCACAGATTTTTCTTTCTTTTTTTTTAGATGAAAATGCGAAATTTGTCATGGAAAGCGTCTACACATGTGGCTATGACTACATTAAAAAAAAGTTGATTTTACATATTTATCATGCCTTAATTAGCAGCAAAAGTTGATTTTCTTTTAGAAACAAGAAAATCACATAAAATAAGTTCTACTATCGACAATCCACAAGCTGTCATTTCTGAGAAGCATGCTGAAAAAAAATCGGGTTTCAATACACAGCCTGGGCTCTGAATTTCAGCAGGTAAATCTGTGGCTCGGACCGAGCCACCAAAACATGGGTCCACCCCCTCACGCCCAGGGGGCCGTTTCATACTCGTGCACAGGTCAGACATAGGGGGGAAGGGGAGTAGTAGGTCATGTAGCGTGTGCAGTTAGAGTTAGAGAGAGACATGGAAAAACAGCCCAAGAGAAAAGGAGCATAAATTAAAACCTACGACCATGAAAGAGCGAAGACCCGGGTCAACATCGGTGTGGCTTTCTGATGGTGGAGGGAACTCCGCAAATTGAAAGGTCTGAAAACGGACGCGGAGGTCGCCGTCTTTCTGCTGGACAGGAGAGCAACATTAGCTTTGCGGTGTTTCACATAACAGTAACAGCTGTCAGGCATTCATCGTATTGTCTAATCTGCCAAAATGTACTGTTGTTGTGATGTTATCTATTTATAATAGCAGGCGAGTTGTGGGTACAGTTGTCTGACGGGTCAGCTAACCTTAGCTTCGCGGCTTAGCAGTGTGCTAACGAACAACTTGGCTATTTCAGCTGCTTTACTTGCTGTGTAGTTGCCGTTTCCATGACAATGCGCGTCCATGAACTTCGGGGGTAGAGCCCGGGGTGGAGTATGAAGGGAGGGGTGGGTCTGTATTCGTTCACACTTCAAATATCAACAACCTCTCTACTCGTTTTCTCCCACATCGCTAACTACACCTTTAACAACAGTAACTAAGGAGGGCGGGGTTTAGCGAAGGCTCAATTACCGAGACGGTGTGATGAATCAAATCTCTTTACTTCACGCAGCGTGGAGAGAAGAGTCAAGCACAGTGTTCTCTGAAAGGTCTTTCACAGGGTCTGGCTTCACATACAAAATCAAGAGTTGCTCCATATCATAACATAACATCCATATCAATAGTGAGGCCCAGTGTCCTCAAATTAGGAAACAGAATTGACAGTGACTCTTGTTTTGAAGGGACCGAATTCTGACATTTCTTCAGCAGCATTGCTCATTTGATGAATTTTCAAGCTTGAATCATCGCAGTGCAAATAAACACTTCTGCTGTCTCAGCACTGTCAGTACGATTTAATCTTAACTCCTCTACTGACTGATGTTTCCACTGAATGATTTTTACAGTGGACTTTGTACTTTAGTATCAGCTCTATTTGTGCCACATTGAATAATCAATAATGGGCAGAAACTGTTTAATCACTAACACACTCACAAACATATCAGCTGATTTGTTTTTTTGTAAAGTTAGCTCAAAATAGTCAAAAAATTGTATGTGATCTGCATTTAATTTATATTTGCCTTAATGCTGCTGTGTATTATATTATTTGTTGTATTTCTGTATGTTTTCGCTACAACTTCCCTGGGCCATCCTGTCAAAAAGAGACCAGATTTGATGTGACTTATCATAAATGCTTCCTGACATCTGTCCTAAATTAAGTTATGTCAAGTCAGCCTTAGTGGAGTGGGACATTCAAGAATATATCAGTGAATGCAGGACATTATTTTCTGATTGAAAAGCTGACTTTCTTACAGCGTTTAATGGCTTAATTTATAGAATTCCAAAGAAATGCATTCTTATTCTTGAAAGATACCACATGTAAACTCTCTAGAGCTTCCCGTAATGCTTATGTGAACATCGCGTGCTGCGTGTGCTCACATATGTGTCATGTTGTGCCCATACAGCGTTGTGCAATCCCACTGGGCAGTCCATGTTGTAACCCTTGGCTCCCTGAGGGCTGCAGCTGGGGGACGAACATATAGGGGGGAGAAAACAGAGTTTGTCAAAGCAGTTCGCCTCATTTTGATAGTTTGACACCACGCAGCCGCTTGCTGAAATGCGACTGTCTTTAATCCTTTTGTTTCTCCAGCTGTGGGGGGACGTGCAAGTTGCTTCATCACAGCGTGGTGAGACAGACTTTATTTTAAAATGCTGGCTTTCTGAAAAATGTTAATTCAAGGGGAGAGGGGGAAGCAAAGAGAAATATATATAAATATTCAAAGATTTCAATGTTAATTGCATGTTTTGTGTGTGGGATTGTAGGTTTAGTATGTACAGTATGATCTCAAAATACCTAAGGATCTCCTGATTTACATGTTTTGATACGACTAATTTGGCATCTGTGTCACACAATTGCTCAGAAGATGCTCAGAAGTCTGTCTGAAGACTGAAGATGTCCAATTTCCTCCTTTTTTTTTTCTCTCCACCATGTTGCTAGTAACTTGTTCGACGGCGCCAGTTGTTGCTCATGCCTCCGTGTCAGAAGATACCCAGAAAGCCGTGTACGCAATGGGAGATGTGATACATTACACTTGTGACGTGGGTTATGTATCATTTCCAACCACCAGATATATCTGTTCAAACAGGGGCTGGGAGGATCTCCACAAAGGAGAGTGCAGATGTGAGTTAAATGGCTTCCTTTTCCACTCTTTATTTTGTTGTAATCAGGTTACAACAAACGTGAATCTTTTCTAACCAGCAATTCATTATATTTTCCAAATAAATAAATAAATTATAATTTTAGTAATTATAATAAAAGTATAAAAGTAAAAAAGTTGCCCTCTGAGGGACATTTCTACTGACTTTTATCTGTGCAAAGCTAACTGAACCTCACCCTTTCTCAATATTGACAATGTCTCTGTCGTTTTTGTCTTGTCACATATTTTTTGTCTTGTTTTTGTTTTTTGTTTTCTCATATTTTTAATTGTCTCACATCTTGTATACCTTTTTCATCTTCTTACGTAATTTATTGTCTTTTTACGTCCTGTATGTGTTTTATGCTATTTTCATCTTGTGTTGTTTTCATTTTGTTACGTCTTTTACACTGTTTTCATCTGGTTCCATATTGTTATGTTGTTTTCATTGGGTTAAGTGTTTTACATTGTTTTCCTCTTGTTACATATCGTTAAGTCGTTTTGTGTTATGTCGTTTTCATCTTGTTGCGTTGTTTTAATTTTGTTACATCTCTTTACGTTGTTGTGGTCTTATTACATATCGTGTTGTTTTCGAGAGGGTGTGGTACATTCTTTTTTTTTTTCTCCAACTTTATTGAGTAAACAAAGCTCACATTTGTTTTAGTCTGAGATGCTGGTGGTCTACTGCGACCTCTAGTGGTAGTGAATGTTATTTGTTGCACCTTTAACTAGCTAATTAATCAGATTATGGTACTGAAAGAGTTTTTTGTTGCATTGTTGCATTACGTTGCTGATGATAATTTCTAGTAACTTGACATCAATCTGCCTCTTCAAAGCCATGAACCAATAATATGGCTGCTGCACAACATATTATTATTATCAAAAACATCTGTCAGTTTGCTCGTGTTGGTAACTAAAAAATCCAACAAAGAATAAAGACCAAAGTTCTGCACTGGACTAAAATAAGAAACTGAAAATGTTTGGTTGATAAATAAAAAATCTCTTTTTTTTTGTTCCTTTCTTTTCAGTGAAGCCTTGTGAACTTCCTGATGATATTCCCCATGGCTATTATGAATTTATCCACGGTGACAGCTTTGTTTTTGGAGCAACTATCAAATACTTCTGTAATGAAGGGTATGTGGCTCTGGTATGATTCATACAAACTATAAATAATGGTAACAAACAAAGTGTTATTAATATACATACCTTATATGTGAAGCTGCAGCAATTAATCATTGAATTGATTAGGAAATTAATCACCAGCTATAAGTGTGGTTATAACTTTTTATGTATCTCTGCTACATTTCTATTACTGTTCATTGCAGGTATCACATGGTGAGTAAGGAAGACACCAGGACCTGTATGCTGGACAGATGGACCAATCGTTCACCAGTATGTGATCGTAAGTCTGAGTAATGGACAGAAGTTGCTACGATGTTGCTACTATCAACTTTATAGCTGCAGCTGGAAACAAATTTGTTTGTTACTCGCGTTGCCAGATGGAAAATGTTAAAGCATCGTACCAGAGGAGGAGAGAACAAACGCATAATTTCAGATAACACAGTCACAGTCCTGAATAAAGTTTACTTTCACGATAACTATGCCTAATAAGGGAGCAGTAGTACTGTATCAGCATACTTTGGCTCAATCAGCTGATCCATACTGGGCTGCAACTGAATGGAAACAGACACGTGGCTCAGAGCAAATGGAAAAAGAAAAGTTTTGCGAGGGAACACAAAACATTTTATGAGGGAACCAAAAATATGCCGCAAAAAGAACGCAAAACATTTTGCGAGGGAATGCGAAACAAAAAAAAATCTCACTGTGACCGTCAGGAGGCTCCGTAGTTTGTTTGTTTTTTGTTTGTTTGTTTGTTTTGTTTTTTCATTTTAAAATAAAAATATGTCGGCTGCCAAGTACCAAGAACAGAAAACAAAAAAACAGGAAATGGGTCCTCTTAATTTTTTAGTTTTTTATAATCAAAACAAAATTGGTAAACAGCCCGTTTTCTGATTTTTAAATTTTTTTTACTCATTTAAAAACAGAAATCCATTAGCTGCAGAGTACTCTTTCAAAACAAAAACAAAAACGGGAGGGCGGCTGTTTTCCTTTTTTGTTTTAATTTTTTCATTATCAAAACAACGATCCCTGGCAGCTACGGGCCTGGTTTTAGTCGTGATGACAGCAAGACGCTTCCATGGAAACGATTTGTTTCGAACTAACAATGGTGGGTCCTGAAGAGGTTTGTGTAGGTACTTCGGCAAGAGTTTGACCAGACTGGTTGAAGTTAGACCTGGTGGTTCATTCAATCATCTGCCAAGTGTTTCTTTTTTTTTTTAAAGTGCCTGCCCTTTTCCAAACCATTTCTAATTACAACTATCAACATGTATAACAGACCATCAACCATCATGTGTCAGGTTAATTTCAACCCATCCACTAAACAAGAATGTGTTTAATTAAACATTCTACATATTCAAGGTTTATTTAAACATCACATTGTTGCTGTTTTTCCTTCGCTGACCTGACTGTCGTGTCCACTCAGCTTTGAGCTGTGACCCCCCGCCTGCAGATGGACAGTTAACAGTAACAGGTTTGCCGGACAACAATGAGCCCATACTTCCTGACCGCTTCCTCCGATTCAGCTGTGATGTTCGTGGGACAGAACTGAACGGCAGTTCAATGTTGATATGCGGTAAAGACGGACAGTGGGATCATCCATTTCCCACTTGTGAAGGTAAACCCTTAAAAAAAATTTAAAATCTGTACACAATATTTATTTTTTAATTGTTACCGTAAGCTAAAATGACTGCATGCATTATAAACGTGGCCCCTGTGTGACAGAAGTTTTTTAATGTGATAATATCTGTTTTATTTGTTCCAGAGATCACTTGTAAACCTGGCAAGATTCACAGTCATCTCATTGTAGATGAACTTCCAGCAAATGAAAAGGTGAAGGTTGGACAAAAATTACGGTTTCAATGCAGCGATCCATTTTCCCTGGATGGAGATGAAGAAATTCAGTGTTTACCTTCTGGGGCGTGGAGTTCACCCTTTCCAAGTTGTGCTGGTATGTTCACCCTCGCTGGAGAGTATCCCCTTTAATTTTATTTTGCCCATCTTTCTATTTGCATATCTGACTTAACCCCGTCTTTTTAGGCAAACTTGAATATTAATTCATAGTACAGAGACAGAGGGAAAAGATTCACAGCAGTACTCATAGAAAATAACTTTTAAAAAATCCACATATTTTTGAGTACACACAGGAGATTTTATTTAGGTCGCTAAATAAATAAAACACTATAGGAGAAATTATGCAAATTTAAGATTTTAATCAGTACAGCTTCAATGAAGCATTTAAAATATGTGTATTGTTTTACTGGTGAGAGGATAAAACAGTGAATTCTGCCTAAAAGCACTTATTTTGTGGCATTTATGAAGTAGACTGTTGCTCTTCTAATAAGAGGAAATAAGTTAACAATAAGTTTGCTTTTTAACTCAGCCTGAACGCATTTATTTGTCATTTAGAAAATATTCAACATGTGAACATGTTTTCAATAACAATTTAATCACATTTTGTCCTGGAACTTGATCAGATTTTGTCCACTAGAAAGACACCTTAGAGGGAACTTTGTCATGTTTTGTTCCCCTCTTACTGGCTGCGCGTCTCCTCTCGTGTGGTGCGTGGCAGGTGCGCTGTGCAAACATAAATTGTTGCACATTTTTTAAAAATCTGTTTGTGCAAAACGCTTTCCTTACACCTTTCCTTACCTTATGTGGAGGACTTCATCCTGCTGATTAACAAAAAAAAAAAGGTCTTGATTGAAACTTTAATAGGTAAAATCCCCATATTTCCTTCTACTTTGTTAAAGAGATTTGGAAGTTTACATTTACATCATATTTGGATAGCTGAAAACCACAAAATCAGATCGTAGATCCAATATGCTACTGTTTCTACTGTACAAACCTCTTTATAATACAGATTCTCTTCTTCAAAACAGACACATGCAAAGTCCCACGTGCAAGTCTAATACCAGGCCTACGCATCACCAACTATGTACCACCCCATGGACTAAAAGTTGGACAAAGCCTAAGGCTTGCTTGCCACAGCAGTAGGCACTGTCTTCGAGGGAACAAAACACTTACATGTTCAGCAGGCGGACAGTGGAGTGATCCTTTCCCAACATGTGGAGGTAAATCAGTTATTTCCTTGTCTCTTTGCTCCTAATGTAAGAAAATGGAGAGAAAAGATGATCCATGAACTGTCAGATGCTTCCCACAGTGCACTGACTGAACTTTAAAGGAATAATATGTACCATTTTCCTTAAAAATGATGTATAAATTTATATTAACACTTATGTCCCACTAGAAGTGTGTGATGAGGGCTTATTTTCTCATTATTTTTGCTGTGCTCCAGACGTTTTACCATCCCAAAATATCTGTGTTTTATGCCTTCGGAATGTGACAGTTTGGCAGTCAGGATGCTTTCTGTTGCTCATCTGTGGAAGTTAACAAGAACTTTGCCTTCTTTGAGTTTCCTTAAATGTATAATCTGCCACATTTTCCTAAAGAAAACAATGTATAGACTCACGACATAAAACATAATCCATTTCACTTACGACCTGCTCTGGACCAAAAGGTTGGTCCCTCTTTTTTTTATCAGGGAGGATGTTTGATGTCTGTGACAGGTTTTCTGTGATGTTGATTCCCAGCAACCTAAAAACTGCTCACTTCTGTCATTGCAAACATTCTTTTAGATCCAGTGGGTTGCGGGAGACCGCCAGCCCTTGACAATGGAGACACCAAGTTGAGAGTTCAATACCTGTACAGACATGATGCAAGGGTTGAATATGTCTGTCAGAGTCTTTACACCATGCAGGGGGGGCCTCACAAAACCTGCATCAATGGTGAATGGACTGGAGAGATGAGATGCCTCAGTAAGTTACAGTTCCCTCAGTGTTTCATGCTTCATTCTGTGAGGAGTTTGCATGACAGTGACTTTGGTTATCAGTATTTGCATGTTGCAACTTGATTAATAATTACACACCAACAGTGGTAGAGTGTGACTTTTACTCAAATACTGTGCTGTACTGTACAAATTTGAGGTTCTTTACTTGAGCATTTTCTTTTCATGCCAAATTAAATTTTAGAGGGAAATATTGTATTTGTTACTTTACTGCAACTATTTGACAGTTCTGGGGGCCACTTTTGTTACAGGAGGCCAGGGGCCAGTTAATAAACAAAAAATAGCCTTATTTATCATTTAAAATAAATCAACATTAACAGGCCCATAACTCATCTTTCTTTTAAATCCTTTATTTTTAATGGAAAATCCATGATGACAACTAGAACCAACTAAAAAATGCTTCCAGAGGTATTTCACTGGTTAAAATCTGTAATTTCCAGAAACTTGGCAGGACATATTAATCAACTTTAACTGGTTTTGATGCACAGTTGCACCTGTATTGTGCACGTGACTCCTGTAGTTACTGATGGTAACAACAAATGAATTTAAAACAACATGTCGCAAAACTCTGCAGGCATTTCTTTCATATAGAAGATACACAATGGTTGGTCTTTTGCCATCTTTCCATGAACAACTGTGATGCTTCACACAGCATGAATCACTGAGTCTGCTCCTTACTGTTCATTACTCCCTGCAATGTTTCAAGCCGATCAAACTGAACGATCGTTGTCTTGTTTTCGCGGTCAGCGTCAAGCTCACTGAAAAAGCAACTTCAAAGCTGTGGCAACTTTAAAATAAAAGTGAAAATTTGAAAAAATATGTTACTTTGTATTTTGGAGTGAAGTGTTCCTTTAAATAAAAACAGATATATATTATCCCTCTCACCCACGAAAAACAACTTTCCACTGTCCAAACAATTATCACATCTGGTTTGGTCAAAATAAATCCTAAATTCATGACATAAAGGAGCGCGGAGCGTGCAGCGAAGGTGATGCTGGGCAGAGGAGAAGCTCCACAGGTCTGCTGATTTTATAAGTGAACCGGTAGAGGACGCACATTTTTAATTTCTCTGAAGTTTTCACAACACAGAGGGCGAAGAAGGTCATTAAGACACAAGTCTTAAGTAGATGATCATGTAAAGATAATGTTAAAACATGTAGGCTTATAATTTAGTGTGGCACAGTTCACTGTAAAAAAATTAATAAATAAATAAAATTAACAAATCATCAGATATTCACATAGGACGGCCAAATCTGATTCAACTAAAGAAAATCTTTGTCAGGGACAGCCCTAACATATAATTTATCCGAGACAAGCAATAATTATATCTGGAGTATGCTGTGTAATGATTCCTGACATTAATAAAATGTTATTTATCTGTTCTCTCTTGCAGAACCCTGCATTGTGGATCAAGAAGTCAAAAGAACACATAATATTGACTTCCGATATTCTTCTGATGGCAAGATGTATGCACCCCATAATGATAATATCACATTCACGTGTATCAGAGGAACAAGACATGACCACCGACTACCCATGCGTCAGCAATGTCTTGATGGTGTGATGCACCTTCCCACTTGCCAGTAAAGGTTTTTAGTCAACTGGATGTGATAAACATGACCTGTTTGACAAACATGTAAATGATTAACCAAAGTACAACGTTTTGACCACTTATATACTGATCCAGCGTCTGTGCTTCAGTGCTGTGTTGTGGTCATTTTAATAAAACATATATCTTCACCTGGTCTGTTTTCTGCCTCTAAAATCTTATGAGCGTAGAGTCTCATTTTAATTTATTTAGAGGAGAATTCATGTGAAGCCAACACCAGCTGATTGCAGGGCAAGAGATCACCAAACTTTTGGACTGAAAGTCATGGGTCAGATCATTAGTTGGTTCAGCAAAAAAGAAAAACCAAGGTTGGATTAGGGTTAAATTACTTTAAAAATGCACTTGGCTTTGATGTATCAGTGTTTCTTTGAAGACACCATTATAGTAATGTAGTGGTACATATAACAATAAAAATAATGACAATAATACTTCTAATTGGCTACTACACTCTACTGTACTGTAGAAGTTAAGACACCAGATATCACCAAAATCACAATAAGCATCTCGATCCTGTGACCTGTTTCTATGACGACAAGCAAGGATTTCACTCGAAGGTGGCGAAAGTGGCGACTTTTAAATCGGTCGCTCCTCCCGCGGTGCCACACAGAACACTTCAGAGTCAAACACAGCAGCGTCTGTCTCGTCTATTTAATATGCCAGAAAAAAGATGCAGTACGCCAAAAATACCAGGATGTCCCAGAGCATCCGATTGCATTTTGTAGTGTGCAGGGCAGTGTTCTTTACTGGCTATTCTGACCCCATCTTTGTGATTGGTGTATGAGCAATATGGTCCGGGCGCCATGTTATGAGAAAGTAATCCCAATTATATGCATACTGCATGCAACAGTACTGTCTAAGGCCAGCTGTATGAACTTAAAGCAAAAAGAATGCATGATTAGATAATCATTCAATTTAAAGAGTAACGCCGGAAGTAGAACTGTATTTCACACTGTGATGGTTAAATGTAGTCTGTGGATCACAAGTGGGCTGAAATGTGGGGGATCTGTCTGTACCAGTCCTTTTCTTTTCATTTCCCAAGAGTGTACCCAAAGCCAGTATGTGATCATACCATCATAACAAAGTACACTGAGTGTCTGCATGTCCCTCAACTCTCCCCTCCCCCCTCACACATCCAAATAAACAAAACAGAACTGACAGAAAAACAAGAAAGAGAGAAAAAAAAAAGACACCAAAAAACTTAAAACTGCACAGAACAAAACAAAACAAAATAATGATATAATTGAATAAATAAATAAAATTTTGAAAAAGAAAAGTTAGACAAAAGCAGTGACAAATTTAACAATAATAACAAGTAACTTCATGATGCTCAAAGTCCATGTTAGGGAAAAAAAAGGAAAAAAACAAACAAAAAGTACAGAAAAGTCCATTACTGATGATGTTGTTGTGTTTATGTGCTATTTAGAATGATCAGTTTTTATTTTCGGTGCAAAATCCAAACTTTTGAAATGCGTGGATATTTTGATCGATCTTACAATTTGGAGAGAAATAATATTTTCATCAGTGTGCAGCACTGTTTTGTGTTGTGTTTGATCCATATATTCATGTACTTTTACCTGAGCACAGTGGTTCCCAAACTGGGGGGCAGAGCCACCAGACTTTTCATAAAAAAGCAGAAGTTCTGCTACTTGTGTGTGTGATTTGTGTGTAGTGTTTTGACATTTTGGGACAAAACAACCCCATAAAAATTTAAAATTAGAAAAAGGAAACGTTTCTACACAATGTTATATATTTAAACATGTAACATGGCCTCATGAAGCCCAAAAAATATGAACAGAATAATGATAACACACACACTGATGTGATCATACTGATGTGATCAACGTCTAAATTGATCACATCAGTGTGAAAAAAACTGTTGCTCTGAGAGATATTCATGTGATGGTTTTGTTTTGTGTTTGGAGTTTTGAGAAATTGAGCTGTAGTTTCAGGAAACTTGTTTAAACAGTTGTGAAAAACCCGTAAAGAGCTTTTGAATGATTGACTGAGGACATATTCCTTTACAGCTTTTTATCCATTAGACTGACAGGATACTGAACCAATCAGAGTGTGTACATTGAACGTGAATGCATGTGAGCTCTTCC
>JAJHUR010134548.1:0-21176 GCA_027495735.1 Lutjanus campechanus
GTGTCAGAAGACAAAAACAACTCTTAAAACAAAGCTTTTAAGAAGAATTTGAAAATGTAAATGGCATTTGTCAGTGAATTGAATCGTGACCTTAAAATCGAAAGTCGAGTCATGGATTTGGATAATTGTGGCCCCGTAGTTAAATAGTTTTCTTAAGCATTTTAATTATGTATGGTTGTTAGGCTGTAGACCCCAGTTTAATAATTCAGGGAACTGATTAAAATAAATCAAATTTAAGATAGATTATTCAGTTTAGTTTGTCAAAAGTGGAATTATTATCTGAAACTGATTAGCACTGTTTATTTCACCGCATCAACATAAATTGGAACACTCACTGTCTTAATAATCATAATTGAAGATGAAACCCATAAACTTAATTAGGGGACCATCAACAGCTACAGTTGACACGCATGATGCATGATTCCCTGACAGTCCTCACCTTTGATTGGCTCTTCTGTAGACCCACTCGCTCGTGGTCATTGGCTGAGTCCGACCCCTGACCCTTTGCTGACATGTTCCAGCCAATTAAAGCGCGGACGCTTCTTGATTCTGCTCCCAAACTGTCAGCAACGCCAAATGAATTACCGCCTGCCTCTTTGATACAGCACCCATGTCAAACCATTAACACCATTATCATAATCTTCATAAATCAAAATACATAGAAAAAAAAAGAAAGTGTCAGTTTGTTTGTCTTGCGTAAGTGTCTTTGATGGGCTTAGCGTCAAGTGGAAGAGAATATTTCTGTGACAGTTCAAAGCTTCGGGAGGTACAGTATGCTGAAGCTCTGAACAGGAATTGGAAACACTGCTCATTACAAAACAACAAAAGGGATTCAAAATACTAACTCTTGCTTTAATTGCAAGTGTTAGTGTTTTAATACTTAGTTTGAAGGGGTAAACATGAGATTCAAGTGTGAAATTAAACATAAAGTTTGTAACATTTCCACATTAAATGTCCAAAAATGGCTCAACCTTTGTTATATAATTTGTTGAGTTGTGTGCTCACATTGTCCAACCATGTACAAACGGCCAAATCCATAATTTTATTCAAGCTAATTCAAGCTACATTTCCTCCTTGTCTCTAGTTGCTATAACTTCCAGGAAGTGCTGCTCTCTAGGGCTGGGAAGATTCACACACACAATCATGATATTAGGTGCCGATTTGATATGTATTGCGATTCTACAAGTATTTCGATTCAATATATGGAGATTTTTGTTTGTTCGTTTGTCTAACATAGACCATATGAAAAGACTGATTCATACGCTTCTCGAGACTTTTAGAGACATGAGTCATATTTACAAAAACAACGCACATCACATGTTGGTCAGTTGGTGAATTTTTTTTTTTTTTTTCAGCAGGGTCATTGCTATATTGCATATAAAAGTAGTAAACTTTCGGTGAACGTGACTAAACATAATATGAACAAAACTTTAATACATTACCTCATCTGTGAATATGGTTTCTGCCTCATGTCAGATGATGGTTGTTTAACGACAAAGACTGTGTGCAACTCCCATGATTCCACCCTACTCTCTGATGTCATCAAACTACGTCTGTTGTTATTGTTTTGATGTGAGAGCCCCTTAGCAGTAGAAATGACATATTATACCTTTAAGTCTACTGGTTAATAAACCAAAAACGTTATTTTTTATTCATCAGTGCATGAAGGGTGGAATTCCTTGCCATTTTCATCCATCTGTAGATTCCTATTTCATGGGTTAATGCTGTTGCCTCAGTGACATACATCACATATATCCTCCTTCGTTCTTCAAACCTTTTGCCTCCCACTGTTACCTTTTTACCTTTTTACCTGGGTGGAAAATATCACTTCGTCCCCCTGACTTCCCACGGTTCTTTGCAGTTCAGGTGTGTGTAGGGATGGTGTGAAGAGAGCTTGGATTTGAGCCTTGTTGTAACCTTCTTGTCTTATCTCGCTCCTCCATCTCCTCAGGTATTTGAGATTGTGGAGCGGGTGGAGGAGCTGCGCAAGAAGTGGCCAGTGGCCTGGGGTAAGCTGGACGAGGGCAGCATCGGCGTTGTGTCGCCATACGCCGACCAGGTGTTCCGCATTCGTGCTGAGCTCCGGAAGAAGAGGATGCATGAGGTCAGCGTGGAGAGGGTGCTCAATGTCCAAGGTGAGAAAAAGTGTAAAACAGAATGCTTGTGCTTTGTATCAATGATAAGGAACTGCATGTGTGTAGACACTGACTCACTGAAACTGGTGTTCCACTAGTGTAGCAATATATTGAGATTATTATTTTATGTGGAGATTTAAAGAAATAGTTTAGATTATTTGATGTGGGGTTGTATGAGGTACTCACAGATAGTCAGTGTAGGAAGCTACAACCCCACATTAAATAATCTGAAATAGCCCTTTAAAACATAGATTAACTAATTTATTGTCATTATTATATCATCATCATCATTAGTAGTACTATTATTATTGTTGTTAATTTGGAAGTGTTGATCAGAATTATTCAAAGAATGGGAATTTGGCACTTGTAAGAAGCCAGCTATGGTCAGGCAATCAAAAACTTAGGGGATACAGACAAACAAATCCAAAATTTAAATCCCCAGGTGTCTCATTAATGTCTCTCCATGAAGTGTGTCTCACACGTCTCTCTGTGTGCGAGATCATGCTGATGTCTACCTGCAGACAAACTGATGCTTTGAAGGGAGAGCTACATTACCTTAAAGACAGATCCCTGCCATCTCCCACTGAAGTCACAGTATCAGTCTTCATATCGACCTTCATATCATCCTCAGTCTCAGTATAAGGAGAATATGAGGAAGGTTCTCTTCCTCCACTCTCTCCTCTGCTTCGGTCTCATGCAGCTCCCACTTGTATTGCATCCAGCTGCTTTCCACAGGTCATTAATTTCCTCATTAATCACACATGGAATGTGTGGACTAGTGAACTCACTCACACACAGGAAAACTGTACCCTGTTAAGTTATTAGAATTTAACAAACATGTAGATTATGTTTGTTTATGTGTTCAACAGCGACGATCAACAGCCTCTGGAGTCAGAAGAACATCCTTATTACTAGAACTCATTTTATTTAGTAGGTTCTCGTGATTGGACTCTCCCCTTTATTTGCAGCAACATGTATTACCTTAAAGGGACAGTTTACCCTATAATCAAAAATACATATGGCCTATAGTGCTTTTTATCCATCTATACTGTTTGGTGTGAGTTGCAGAGTTCTGGAGATATCGGCCATAGAGATGTCTGCCTTCTCTCCAGTACAATGGAACAAGATGGCACTAGTCATGTGGTGCTAAAAGTGCCAAAAAATACATTTGAACTACGTTCTCTCTGCAGTAGAATCTACCAAAACTACTTTAGAATCTACTGGAACTACTTTCACATGAAACTGTTCATTGCACAAGAAGGTCCATTATATTAGATATATATAATGGAGAGAAGGCAGACAGCTATAAAGCCGATATCTCCAGAACTCTGCAACTCACAACCATAATCTTCCATGTGTTTTAAAGTCTTTGCTTCTTATGTTTTCTGCATTTGTCACTGCTCAGGGTGCTTGGAAGCTTCATTATAAAATATTGTTTGCAGGCAAACAGTTCCGGGTGCTGTTCCTCAGCACGGTGCGGACTCGGCACACCTGCAAGCACAAGCAGACGGCCATCAAGCGTAAAGAGCAGCTCGTCGAGGACTCGACAGAGGATCTCGACTATGGATTCCTCTCCAACTACAAGCTACTCAACACAGCCATCACCAGAGCCCAGTCCCTGGTTGCAGTTGTGGGAGACCCCATTGCACTGTGCTCTGTTGGGCGGTGCAGGTAAATACGGCCAGTTGTTACTGTAATATCACGTTTTCGTAACATTACATGTTCATTTATAGTGAATGACTATTCTTGTAATGTGATGAATCTATGGAATGACTAAAAAGGATCACCAAGCTGAAACAACACAATTGGTTGCCACCCTCAGTCTCTATTTGAGTCTCTTTACCTCAGTCACTCTTGGACCCTGTTCTCCACCTTTCATCCCCATAGCAACTGTCTGTTCCGCTTGCACTAGTTGTCGTAACATGTCAGCTCTTTAGCTGTTGTGGTTGTTTGCAAATGTCAGCTTGCAGAGACAGAGCAATTAAATTGATGTGTCCAAACTGGATGCATTGTTTGACCAACACTGATTCTCCTCCGAGGGATGAAAGATGTCAATGTTTTTTTTTTCTCTGGCTCAGTCAGGCAAGTGGGACAGTAATCTACTCGCCCCAAGTCAATTTTTACTTGCCCTTGTACACATTGTTTTGCTTTTTTATTTGCTATTATCAAATAACAACAAAAACTAAAGTTAATTGTTATGTTTAATCTAGGACTGCAATGTCTATAAAATGTCACAATTTCTCAAAGTTCAAGGTGTTGTCTTTAAATGTCTTGTTTTGTTAGTCTGAAACCCCGAGATATTCAGTTTTATATTATAATAAATGGAGAGAAGCCGGAACTCTCCATACTTGAGAGGCTGAAAACTGCATGTTTGAATTAAAAATGACTTTAACCATAAATCATCCATCATTAATCAAAATAGTTTAATAGTTGTTTGTTTTTTAACACCTGCCCCGGACAAAACAGCGAGCCTCATTGTTGAGCCCTGTGGTGCAGCTTAGGTTGTAACTTAAGTTGTAACTAAAGGCTAACAGCTAAAAAATTTTTTAGCTGATTTCTGTGTTGTGGATCAGTTTTCCAAAGTGGACCGGTTATGCAGTGAGCTACAGTTACTACTTTACCATAATGCTGAAACAGCAAAGAAGAATTAGAATTAGCACGCTACAAATGTTAACACAATAATATTGTGGCTTTTCTGCTCACTCTTGTGTGAGCTCTCCTGTATAAGGACCAATATGAGGTTGAAGAAAAAAGTAAAATATTCTTTTAAACATGAGTTTCCATTGTTTTAAAGTTTATATTAAAGGAAATTGAGAGATTTGTTTGTAACATTGTACATGTTAGAAAATAATTGCAAAAACATGAGTAAAGACCGTGAATTAACAGTGCAAGTGATAAGAAGACCTGTTCTTTTAAGTAACCTGGCTCGTTTCATTCACCCACCACAAGTGAACCGACTCATGAAAACCCTACCCTCGTCATGAACATACCTTAGGCAAATAATGCAGTCCAAATCGGTGAGCAGCAAGTTGATTCTGGGGCAGGTCACCGTCCACTGGCTCTGGTGGTTCAAACATGTCTGTACAAGTCCAACAAAGCTGTGAGACGGAGCGTCCATTTTTCAGGTCGTGGTGGTGTTTGACACATAAGGCAGAGGAGCAACCAGTGTTTCACAGAGCAGACAAAATATCAATATTCAATTTCAATATTTTAAAACCAAATTTTATATATTTGGCGATTTTTTCATTCAAATTTGGTCAGGTGGTTAAAAACACATTTTTGCTGTGGTGTGACAAACTCAGAACAGATCTATTATTGCTTTACACAAACTTTAAAGTTTCTTGTGGCTGGTTTTGTTGAGAATCATGTGGGTTGTTCTCATGATTGTATGACAGCTCATTTTTAGACAGTCTAAGAGATGATTGCTGTGCTCTTTGCTCTTTTCATTTTTGTATTTCTGCTGCTCCTGTTTTGCCTCCCAGCTGTAATTTTCCCTTCAGTGTACTTATTTTTTGCTGATTTTTTCCTTTTCCTCATTTTCCACCCCCCCTGTCCTCTTCACACCTGCTTTACGCATGCTTTTTTCCACGTTTGTTTTAAACAAACTTGATCTTTTATATTCGGCCTCGATGGAGTAATTTGTTACACTGCCAGCAGGGAAAAATGAACAAGATGATCTGTGAAACACCCAATCCAAGCATGGGAAGATAAATAAGAACAGAAGGAAAACTTCTCAACATTTCCTCTTTTTGCCCCTTTCCAGAAAATTCTGGGAGCACTTTGTCTCCATCTGCCACGAAAACTCGAGCTTGCACGGCATCACCTTCGAGCAGATCAAGGCTCAGCTGGAAGCCCTGGAGCTGAAGAAAACCTACGTCCTGAACCCGTTGGCCCCGGAGTTCATCCCCCGAGCCCTGAGACCCCTGCAAGGCCACCACTCTTCCTCGCAGGCCCTCCATCCCCACCATCATCCACATCCCCAACATGCACAGCCTGCTTCCAACAAGCAGGGTCCACAGCAGCAGCAGCAACAGCAGCAGTCACCCCCTAAGGTAAGGTGTCTCTGATAAGGGAGGTGGCATTTTCAATGTGGGCATTAAAAATCCTGACACTAAACTGTAGGAATTGGGGGGTAAAAAAGATGCAAGAAAGGCTGATCCAAACAGATTCTGTCAAACAATGACGTTACTGGATCTGCATCTGCTGTTTTTCTTCTGTAAATACTAAAAAATAACATTTTAGAATTTGCACATGTAGGGATGGGAGGCAGAAATGAAAGGGTTTTCTATGTTCATGTAATATGTTGAGTGGAAATAGTAAACAAATTATCAGGAATAAATTGAGTGCTTCCTGTTTTTGGAGAGGAAGGAATGATAAAAGCTTTGCACATGTGGGCACAAAGCACATATCTATTAAAATGACTCAGTTTAATTTTCACCACAGGAAATTACTTTATGGCCGTTCATTTTGGCCCCAGAAAAACAACACGGATAGGAAATTAGCATCGCAGGTTCGGCGGAAGTATGTGCTGTTTGATTCTTCGGCTCGGCTTGAAATGTGTTTGTGTGTCTGTCTGTCC
The DNA here is from genome assembly GCA_027495735.1 of Lutjanus campechanus. Classification (NCBI taxonomy): domain Eukaryota; kingdom Metazoa; phylum Chordata; class Actinopteri; order Lutjaniformes; family Lutjanidae; genus Lutjanus; species Lutjanus campechanus. The sequence goes on from JAJHUR010134548.1 coordinate 6,715, forward strand.
TCCCTGCCTGCCCCGAGGTAAAGGTTAACGAAATCACCGCAGCTGCCAACCTGCTGCCATCACCCACTGGGCCTAATGAGCCGCAGCTCCGCGGCGTCAGCCGGCTTTAAAGACGCACACACACACCTCCTGTCTCTCTCCACAGTCACACTATGTAGCTCGCAACCACACAGTGATGCCAGTGTGCAGTATGTAATGTATTGTTTCCTTCAGCATGTACAGCATGTTGCTAATTTAAAGGTCACGTCATTCTTGGTGCCTCTGTAGATGGTCGATGCACCCACGGTGGTGTAGAGCCAAAATAATCCATACAAATGTCATTTTAAAGGAGAAATCTGTAATATGTTTACAGTAATAAATCATGAAATGACCATGATATGTCATCAGAGATCAAGTAAACATGTTAAGTTGAAATACGTGCTTCTTTAACAACAGCGATACAGCTGCAGTGTCCTTTTGAAAATTCTGTTCCAGGAGAGAAAAACTGCTTTTGTTTGCCAGTTTCATGTTAATTAGAGTCCAAATTATTGCTGCAGATTGACAGAATGAGTTAGTGTCTGTTTATTTGTTGTAAGAAATCATTAATATTCTCATAGAAGGAGAAGATGTTAATAACAGTTGAATTGAGAAATTTATTAACAGAGTTTGGCAAGCGTTGAGACAGGCAGTTACTGAACTGAAACTCCAGATCGGGTATTTTCAGAGCCGTGGGCTTTAGTTTCCAGGATAACATGATTAACTTCACATTGACCGACAACTGACACTTATAAACAACTGATGAACTTAAAGTGTAGGACTCATCGTCACTTGCTAATACATCATATAAAAAAGTAGGAAACAACAGGGGAAACAACTTGTTTCAAACATAGATTGTGTATTAAATGGGATTTCAGCCTATTTAATATACAGTCTATGGCTTTAACTCACGGGCTGGACTGCTCTACTGAAGTTTTTGCATATGCAAATGCTTCATTTTGCCCCTTTAATAACAAATTAATTCCTAAACTTAAACAAGCGTTTCATCATAGCTTCTGATGAAACTTGTGTTGTTTGGTTGAGTGCAACTTTTCCACAATTGCCGCAAATGATCAATATTGGAATTATACAGAACCTTGTGAATATTATACTCAAATAATCTGGTTACTGTAGTGTTTTCCATCATAACATGTCATCATGTGAGCAAAAAAAGGATTGGCCAACAAATCAATGTGTAGAGATTTGGCACTTTTTTCCAGTTAATTGTGTAAAAATCTTAATCATCTGGAAATGTGGCTGAAAATAGTAAGCATTAGATATCAGAGTTTAGTTTGTCATTAAGCATTCTCAAAGATCTGGTTGTATATAAAGGGAGGAGGTAGAATGTATTTTAGCCACCTAAAAAAGGACCTGATAAAAATATCAGTTTAAGTGTATGCTATATTCAGATCATTTGGTGTATGACAGACCTTTTTGACAGGGAACTAAAGCCGCCGTCTGTGCTCTTTTCAAAGCCACCAGACCCCTTGGACTAAATCAGTAATCTTATCTTGCAGAACATGGGGGTTCGTGGATTTCCACTGCCTCAGTTTACTTACCATTACTTGCCATAGGTCGAGGCAGCCTTAGATCAGCAACTCCTGTGTCCTGCGAGGTAAAATAACTGATCTTGTGGCTGTGAAAAGAGCGTAGATGGTGGCTTCAAGCATGCTCAATTCAAACCCAATACAGGAATCAAAAACTTAATTGAAAATATCTTGAATTGGATTAAAATTTCTAATACTTTTTAGGAGATTGCTATTGTGTTAATGAGACCATAAATTCCACTGTTGTGGATGTGAGTTTCCAGAGGCTTTAAATCCACTAAATTCAATGTGATAAACAATCAAATCATTAATATGTCTGAGGGAAGAGAAGACTTTATACAGTATGTCGTTGCCTTCAGTTTGCCTCGAGTTTTCCCAGAAATACATGCAGCAGTTGACTTCATACTGGGAAAAGGGCTGTTTTCTGCCACAGATGGTGTTTTGGTGTGAATATGCAAGACTGTGACACTTGTGGTAAAATATGTCTCACATTAAAAAGCTTTTTGTGGTTTCAGCTTGAGCACAATTAGTGTCATTTTAATTGAGCAACGAGGATTTACAAGTAAAATTGCCACTCTTTAAAAAAAACAAATCTTTTCTTAATGTGTCATTCTTTGAAAAATCAGAACCAGCGCTGCAAATTATGTGCATTTTCCTCAACCGATTATTGAAAACAAGCATTAATAAGATTTTTCTTTTTAAATAAATCTTTGTCTCATTAAGTTTTATTTAAACTATTCTTGCAGCACATTAGTCATGTGAAACATTCATTCATGAGGCACAAACAAGTTAAATGAACAGAGTAATGAAACAATAAAGCTCTCGCTCGAAAGAGCTGCTCTTGTCTGCCTGTCCTTGTCCTCCACCAAACAAAACAATGTCAAATGAGTCACAATTGCTGCCATTTCTAGTCTAGCAAGGCAGACCAAACGCACAAAACATACACTATTTGTTAATGAATTTTTAATCAATTAGACTCTTAATGGCGATTAATGATCAATCATTAACATCTGTAATCATTGACACATATTCTTGTGTATCACTTTCTTGTATCTCTGTTCTTCTTTCCGATAACCTGCACCCTCTTGCTTGCATTGATCCCCCAGCAGCTCAGACAAACGCAGCACCGCATCACAGATGGAGTGTGCCATAGAAAACCAAACCATTACTGTTGCACTTTGACACCCACAATAGTTTACTGGAGCCATTTTCTCCTGTTTTCTTTTTGTTCGCCTCTTAGCTTAGCTGAAAAAAAAACAGCGAGGGCAAATAATGCAGCATTACAAACAATCAGGACCCCTGTGTGACAGCCAGTATACAGTCATCCAGTACTTTTAACATCCAGTAAGCAGCGCTTTTCAGTCTCAGCAGACCCCTGCTGTTTGAGAAAATTAATCATATGAGACGAAATCTTCAGCAACGTCCTTGTCGGTCGTCACCACTCTTCAGCTCGTACTTATCAGAGAAAATTCTTGCAGCATTGCATCTACGACTGGATCAAATAACCACAGTGCCAGATTATGGGCACCGTTTTCAGTCTGGTGTGTCTGGCATTGCTCAGTTAATGTTACAACCCTGAAATAGCAGCAAGGCGAAGCTGCCTCTGTGATAATATCTCACTCCTCTGATCTCTTACTCGCATTAAACACTACATATTCCACAACTACATGTTTAGTCTGTTTAAGAGGTAAGAAAATTACACACATGATTTACTTAAGTAGAAGTACAGATACTTGTGTGAAAGAAAGAAAGACTGGTGAAGTAGATGTACTGATTCAGCTTCTTTAGAGAAGTGAAAGTGAAAAAGTACTCAAAGTATAAAAGTAAAAAGTAGTCCTCTGAAGGACACGTCCACCAGCTGTTTCTGTGCAAAACTGATGAACCTCACCTTTTCTCTGGTTGAGCTGCCTCCTATTGTCTGTTATCTTGTTACGTCTTTTTCGCCTTGGTATGTTGTTCTCATCTTGTCACATCTTTAATGTCTTTACGTCTTTACATTGTTTTTGGTCTTGTTGCATATTTTTCGGCTTGTTATGTCTGTCGTACTCGATATGCACTGATGGATACACCACGAAATTGTCTTTTCTGTGTTATATTCCCATCCATTTAGCCTTTTAGCCTGAAATTGGTCCTGATGTTTGGAAGGCAGCACGCAAAGACACAAAACAAAAATAATTAACAATTCCCCTCAGATGAATTAAAACTGAAGTAACAAGCCAGAGTATAAAGTACAGATATTTGTGCTCAAATATAGGAAGTAAAAGTAAAGTACAGATACCTGAAAAATCTACTCATGTTTTCATTCTGCAGAGACTGACTTTCACATTTGCTCCCAGCAGTTGCTGGTTTGCAGTTTGCAGTTTTATATTTAGTTGCTACGTCATGCAAATGCTAAAGGTACCGTATTAAATAAAACCTTTATGCACGTGTGACCAAATACTTGGTATCTCTCTTGTTGTTTATGACATCATAGTTCAGCTGCTTCTCAGCTCAAGCTGGAGGACTTGCTGCACAAGTATAACCGTATTTTAAGGACCAGTAATTATTGGCTAAGCTGCATGTGAGGCTGTCAGGAAAGTAGGCCCAGGCAGATCTGACTTTGTTTACTGACCTTTTCCATTAGTTGGTACCTGGGCTCTGTCTTGCAAAGTAGTATCAACATAGTCAGGCTGTCTTTCAGAATTTGCAGTTATCTAATAGTGTAATTACCGTATTCTTAGCTTTATCGCTGCATGTCTAATTTGCAGAATTAGTCTCATTTTGATTAACAAATGGCCTTTGTACTTACTTACTTATTAACACGTCCTGTCTGGGTTTTGGGGGATTTGCAAAACACCAGGAACACGTTACAGTATGGCTACAACAAGACAGTCTTGTTATGGTTTTGTTTAGGTGCTGTGATAATTATAGATGGTAAACTTTGCAGTGGTGTTTTGCTGGACTGTAATATCAAGTGTTCAAGTTAATTGTTCTCCATCTGTAGTTTATAATTATTTGCTGAAATATTGGGAATTTTGGACCAAGTGCCAAAGAGTGCAGTCGTAGTAGGAACCTAAACAATGACTAAACAAGTGTAGTTCATGGACTTTAGACTGTTTTTCTAGTCATATGGCTATTTTTCCTTGAAAAATAAATAAAAAATAGTTATGAAACAGCCTCAATTTAATGTAGCCTACATAGGCAAACAAGTCTGCCCTCGAGAAGATCAGCTATTTCTATATATTATAATTCTGAATGTCTGCCACCGGGTCTGATTCTCCTTGAAATCAGAAGACACAAGCCTGTGTTTATATTTTCCCAGCCACAGTTATAGTACATTAGCCAGTTAAAAAGAAGCAAGAGGCATTTTTTATTCATATAATTTTATTTTTGAGGTTATATTTTGCAGTTATTACAGTGGGAAAACTACCACTTTTATCCACAGGGGCCAAAATCAACACAATATAAAGGTTCCTTGTAGTAGCTTTTATATCAGCAGACCAACATAGTGGATCAAGTGGAGTGGAGGATGTCATTAATTTCCGCCTCCTCCCAGTGAAGCATACCCACTGTCAAGGACTATCTGTTAACGCCACCATCAGCTGGGAGAGACTGCGTGCTACAGAGGCAGCCACTGAAAGAGCTCAGAGTAGATAGTTGTGTATGTTTGCCTGTAATGATTAATAATACACCAGATAGTCCACCTAAACTCAGGTACCGGGAGACCTTGTGAGCACTGTGTCCTGTGTGCCTGTGTTTACATGCACGTATATGTATGGATTTATGTGTGTGTGTGTGTGTGTGTGTGTACACATGCACATCCCCATAAGTAATTGAGCTTATGTGTACTTACAGTCAACACTGATCAGGATTCAGTTTAAACTCTCTGTGTCCACAGGATAGATGGAGCTCTGTTGTGAAGCCCCCTGGAGACAGAGATTCTCTCTGATGGAGAGATTAAAGAGGGTGTTATTGTCATCCAGCAGCAGAAAGAAGAGATCTTTCTGGGCTGACATGTGGACTGTAACATGAAAAGCAGAAAGACAGTCACAAACTGATCCAGAATAAACAACACTGACAGTGTTTGTTTTTAAGGAATATATCTCCTAATTCAGTGGTATGGTTCTTGTGTGCATTTTATTCTGAACACATTCTGTGTGTCAGAAAATAGTTGCTGAAAGCATGTGAAAAGACTACTTCTACTATGTAGTACTGAGTTGTGTAGTTATACAGTTAAACTGTTGTTCACTTTGTTTCTGTTTCTGTGTTCAGGAATTTTTGGGTGGACCAGAAACAAGGCTTGCTGGAGCCATGGTCCCCCAACACTAAATAAGCCCCATGAACCAACAAACAAACACTGCCTTCCCCTCCCCTCACCCTCCCTAACAGTCACCTACAAACGTACCTTCAGCGACTCTCTCAGTCCAAACGAGCCCAGCTGTTCACTTCAGCTCACTTCAGTTCCAACAACCCGACACAGAGGAAAACAAATACCATCCTGTCATAATGTCTTTCTTCGTCATCTGTGATGTGAAAACATCAGATCAGAGTCAGAAAAGTTGAAGTATGAGCTCTGCAAAGTGTCTCTCCTGCCGAGCAGGTAGACTGGAGTCAGCTGATCTCCATATCTGCCACAGTTTAATGTCGAGACCCTGTTTGTATCGATATCAACGCAAAAATGGTCATCCTCATGGATGAGTCGCCGTCATCCTCCTGCATGTCCTGCAGGCATCACCCGTCGCCTAAATCATTTTAATCGTAGTATTTCCAACAATCGTTGACTATTTCCAAATGCGTGTTTCATGAGTTAAAGGGCACATTGGGACGATGTCACGACCTGTTTCTCAGGACATAGCTTGGAGTACGCATGTGAAAAGGGATTAAGTCAGTCTCTTTTTACATTGGCACGACGCCCAGTCTACTGATCATTCTGTGATCAAATGCACTTCAAATCCTGTGTTTACTCAGTCAGCATCTTGGCCAAGAAGTCCCATGACTAACTTTATAAACAGGGCAACAATTTCTGATGTATTATTCATTAAATGTAGCATTTACACTGGAATGTGTCTATCATATATTTCAATCTGCCTCACAAAACTTGTACACATACAGTAAGCCAGCTGGAGAGATGTGATTTGACTGGATTAATGTTTTTGATTTGGACGAGTGTAAATACAAACGGCTTCTCTGCACAAAAACCAAAAGCCTCACTGTCGCCTGTTCTATAAGAGCAGAAGACATTAACATCAAACATTAATATTATGAATTCATTAAGCTGTGCTCTGCTGGCCAGCTTAATTCCTGCCTCCCCCCATCACTGATAAAGTGTTGCTCCTATAGTTGTTGTGACAGATGTGGGACAGTTGAGACCATACTGAAACTGCTGTATGCCCTTTCCTATGTTGCTTTACATTTGCCCGACTTGTGCTTTTATTTATGACTCAAACACTCATTGACTTTCTAATGATTCTCTTGTCTTGCAGGGGAAACATGCAAACCACACGGAGCACCTTCCACCTGAAGGATATGGTGAGTGTACCCTACTGCTCATCTTCACCCCTGTGGATAGTCTAAATATTAAAGGCTTTTACAGACTTTTTGTAGAAAAGTTTTAATTCATTATTTAATACCTTATTAATCATATGCAGTACTTTAGGTAAATGAAAGAAATGAAAAAAAAAAAAATCAGAATTTAGGGCCATCCAACTCAAAGAACCATATTTATAACAATAACTATAAATATATCATTTTAAAAATCATTCTAAATCAAGAGGATGATGAAGTCCAGACTATAACGTAACAGCTATAGTGTGAACTTCAGTGACCTTGTAACAGTTGACATAACTTCAGACTGCACCAAATACTTAGCAAACATCTGTACAAAGGCATTTGTTAGTTTCTGACCCTGGGACAAACAGTAAATTCAGGGTTCCTATGCGGCATGGAATTTGATTTTAGTCATTTGCATGTCTGAATAAGTATGGAAAAAGGTCATATAAGCAGAGTGCTTGAAGTGGCGTTAAGAGCAGCACTTCGTAGCACTACATTTTCCAACAAATGAATGAATTAATTATCTTTATTTACGCTGCTCCTATTACAGCAGAGCCCTCTCTACGAAGCATTACACACTAAAACAGGTGCTGTCCAAGTAACAGTCATATTAGGAAAAGCTGGCTACTTTTTCCCCACTAGCTGGCTGCTCCATAGGCCTGTGGAAAGCCCAGTTTATTAGTTATCAGAAAAGTATATGGACTATTCTTTTCTGTGAGGAAACCCAACCTGTATTGTTGCATTTCCATGGATACAGTGAATCACAGAGCTACACGGACACTGTGAAATTTAAATTGTTTAACTTTTTGTTTTTTATTTATTAATGATATAATATTATTTATTCAATTTGTTAAAGGAAAATAATACAAATATTATAGGTAACGGTTAGTTTACTTCCTCTTTGGGCAGAGATGGAGGGCTGGCTTCAGAATCCCAAATATAAAAGTCTTCTTGGTTAAGTGTTTCAAATGGGAGCAGAAAGCTAGATGTCAAAAATGGTCTGAAATGGAAAATGTGTAGGAACCCTGTAAATTTCCCCAATACCAAATCACATATATATCAAACTACTCTATGTGATCTCCTCTTGATAACTAATAGGGATGGGTACCGTTCACATTTGAACCGATACGGTACCGATACCCGGTACCTGCGAATCGGTATCGGTACTCAACGGTACCAATTTTCGGTACTTTTGTGTGTGCTTGTGTGGTAATAAAGTAAAAATTTTACTTGGAGCAGACGAAGTGTTTAGGCCATTTCTTCTCACGTTGCTGGCTGCAGACGACGCGTCGTACGGATGCAGGCATGTTAACGGTGCTGAATACAGGAGATGTAGCCGACCTGAGGCTGTCGAAAGTTGTACAGTCTTCAGCCTGTGTTGTGTTACCTCCTCAGCTTTGTAGCTCCTAACCGTGGTATGGAGCAGCTGATTATAAAGTTAAGTGTCGCTGCACCTTAGCTTGGCTCGTTCTGCGCTGGTAACTAGCAGTCCGGGCTGTTCGCACACAGACAGAGGAGGAGAGGCGGATAGTTGAACACACATGGACCGGACCAGGGCTTTATTCAGCTCTTTCCTTCCTTCTGACGTTACAACACAGTACTTTTATGGCTGTAGAGTTGAGCTTCATCACACTGACTATACAACTTACAGTAGCTAGAGCTGGCGTTACTTCTCACACACTTCACCGGAGAGGGAGACACACACCTGCGGGCGTGCACACTACAACAACACGGCTACGTGCGGACTACATTACCCACCACCTCCTTAAAGGGGAATGCAGGCCGGTAACAGTTGTGTTCAAGTCCGGCATGGAAAATCGCCTACTCTTCCACTCCCTCACAGTCACAAGGATGCGTTTAGGTACCGAAACATGGTACCGTTTGATTTCACGTGAATCGGTACTCGGTAGTACCGACGGAATTCGGTCGGTACCTAAAAAAGTACCGAATTCGGTACCCATCCCTAATAACTAATGTAATATTTTTTTTCACTTCCATTCACTGAGCCACCGCCTACCACTTTGAAAACCTCTGTTCTAAAACATTGAAAAGAACTAAGTTATAACAATGACGGCGTTTACACGTACAAGCATGTACAGAAATAAATTCTTATCACTGTATGTTTTATTTGTTCTGATTAGGTATTACAGCAGAGCCAAAGAGAACAGTGATTAGTTTCCATTGTTTGTGCCTGCACACAAACAAGCTCACATCTCGACAGCTTGATATGAGCCAGTCTAATGCAGCAGCCCAGATGGATGCATGAAGGCCTGAGGCTATTGAAGCCATCAGAGCGATGCGGCCTTGAACAGCACAGCAAGGAGTTGTTAATACGGCGCTTACTAGGGGAAGACAATTAGTTAGTTTCAGCTGCTTGCAGCTGCAGATTGTCAGGCAGCTACATGAGCCTAAACTGAGAAAAAAAAAATCAACTGAAATCTGTGCAGATCAATTCTTTCTGCTCTTTATGGCAAGATTTATACAGGCTGCCGTCAGCTATTTATATTCTGCCCTCCTCTCTTATAGAAACATAGTGTGTGATCTAACATTTTCCAAGCTATGAATAATTACATATACCTTCTAGGCTTGTGTGTTTCTTCTTGTCAATGTGTCATCACATTAAATTAAGGGCTCTTTGCGTTTACTTGAATTACCTTGCTCTCCTTCTCTCATTGCAGTCCAACCCAACCCGGCCATGCTGATGGGAAACCCTATTCGGGCATTCACGCCACCCCTGGGTGGCACACCAGCCGGCATGGGCAAGTCACCCAGTCCTGTTCAGAGGATAGACCCTCACACAGGCGCCAGTATCCTCTACGTTCCAGCCGTCTACGGTGGAAACATGGTCATGTCCATGCCCCTGCCTGTAAGTCTTGTGCTTCTGGTAGCAAACTGACATATGTAAGCCTGTATAATTAGTCAGTGTGAGTAGTCATATATTTCAACTAATCCCCTGTCTTGACCGCAAGCATCTCACGCAACAAAAATGCTTTCATTTTTGTCTGTGCACCTGCTTTGTGCGTCTTGCTATCCAGCTGCATCTGACAGGAGTAAAAGCGAAAAAAGTGTTTATTTAGACTTCAAATCTATTTTTTGATAATACTCACAAAAATGTGAGGCTGGTGCCCAGTAAAAGGGCATTGAAAACGTTATTTATCCACATTTTGTAACCAGGCAGGGCAGAGTGTGCTCCACAGCCAGACATCAGCTCACTCTGCTCTGGTTTAATCCCACAAACTCTCCCTTCACTTCACTCAGCACCTGATAAGAAAAACACAGGGACTTCTTGGACATAATCTGCAGTGTTTTTGTAGTCAAACTGTAAATTTACTGCCACTAGACAAATTTATTGCTAAACTTTAATCCCTGCCCTGACCACCAGCTGCTCTGAGTATAGCCACTGGCGCCCTCATCCACATCCTCATCCACAACCACTGTGTACACACACACACACACACACACACACTGCAGTGCTTCTGTGTTGTTGGAAAAATAGATCAGGAATATTCACACATATCGAAGGAAAACTGCAGTTTACACAGAAAGTTTTGCTGCTCATTTGCTGCTGGACGCTTTGAAATGGGCCTATATAGACGGACGCTTCAGTGTGGCCCTAAACGTGTCATCACAAGAGTGTAATGCTGACATGACGTTTGTGGTCTAGACAAGAGATACAAAAGATTCTATCAAATTGTTTGTGTAGCAAAGAAAAATTTAAGGGTTTCACAATGTTAGTATATAATTTTTTTCATAAAACAAAGTTTCCAGCCCAGGTTAATTGATATTAACTAACCTTGGCTAGCGACTTTGTATCATTTATAAAATTATAATTACCATAATTGGTAATAGTAACCTAGCATCTGTCAGGCTGCACTGATCAATAACTTGTTAATCTGTGTTTTTATTTTCCTCAGTTGCCTTGGCCAGGCTACCAGAATCGCTTTGCTGTGGACCCTCGCATCATGAGCCACCCGGCAGCCATGGCCTACAACTTTAACCTGCTGCAGGCCCAGAATCGAGGCTCCCCCATCCCTTACAGTGGTGTGGCCCACCCCTCTCCTCTAGGAATGGGCCAGCCCAGCCCTGACAAGGAGCTACAAGCAGACCCGATCAGAAATGGTGTGATTTTTAATTACCACATCAACCAGCCAAATTACTGTAATTTTATGCCATTAAATAGAAAGAAGTGACTGTGTCGATTAGCCAAGCGTATGGTGATAAGCTTGTTTATTGTTTTGACCTGTTCTCAGGGAAATTAGAAGGATGTCCAAAGTCAGAGCAGAGCCGTCTTCAGACACCAGAGAGGAAAACCGCAGACATGAAGGAAAAACAGGCAAATAATTGACATTTATGTTTTTCTTAAAATCATAAGAAATTCATCCATTTTATGTGGAGTCACATAATAAAGTTGTTAAGCCTTTTCTTTTCCTTGTCCTTTTCCAGGGAGATTTAGACACGGGCCAAAGTCGAAGTCTAGACTCACAGTCAGATGGGCTTGTTGGATTTCCCAATGCGCTGCTCCATCGAAAAGATCCCTCAGCCGCCCAAAGACCCCTCAACTACCACCTGGCACCACCCAACCCAGCTTTTCCTCCACATCCTGCCGGCGGAAGAGCTTTCCCCCCACAGTATCCAGTCTCCAGGCTTCCTTATCGGGTGGGCCAGCCTCAACACCCGGGGATGGCCCAGCAGAGTCAGCAGCAGCAGCAACAGCTCAGCCCTGCCTACACTGGTGGGAGCCACAACGCTTCCTTCTTCAGTGGCCCCATACCCCAACACAGGGCTGTCCAGTCTCCCACTCTGGATGGGCCGGAGTCTGGAGGAGTGGAGGAGATGAGTAGCTCCATTAGGACTCCAATGGGCCACCCAGGGGGGCACCACCTGTCGCAGCATAACAGGGTCAACAGCTTTGGGGAGGACGGACAGGATGGAAGCCTGGGAGACAATCTGGGTGAGTGGAGCATCGTGTTTTTCCTTTTTCCTCTCCTTTTTTATTTTGGATCAATCTTCTAATCTTTCCCTGAGTATCTTGCCCTCGAGAGCACCAGACAAGTCTGCAGTCCTCGTGAATTGGTTGAAGTTGAGTTGAGTTTGAAAATGTAAATGACAGTGATTTGTTGATCTTAACAAATCAAAACTCGATAGTCTAAGAGGTATAGCTGCCAGTGTAGAATTAAAAAAAATTTTTTAAATTGAAACATCAAATCAAATCCCTTAACTTTAAAATTGAAAGTTAAATTATGGATTTGGAGACTTGTGACACCCCTAATGTTTGGCCATGGGAATAAAGCTATTGTGGTTTATTACACTGCGACGTTTTCTTCCCCGGTGAAATCATTTATTTTCTGTTAGTAGACTGAATAGAACATTACATTAATTGAAAAGGCAACAAGAAGTCAAATCAAGGCTATATTAGTTTGGGAGTTGAAGGTCCTGATCATCCTGATTAGCTGAGCAGTGAATAATATCTGGTAGCACTGAGAATTGACCAACCCAAACACACAGCACAGGTCTAAAACAAAAACCAAACCCAAAAATCACATAGGTGACTTATTTTTGGTAGTTTGAAGTATGCATATTTCTCTATTCTTGTCTACATTTCTCTATTACTAAATATCAGAGGTTGCTGTTGCTTTATGTATCCATTTTTTATGCCTGGGTTGTTGTTTTCTTTTTTTGTTTTTTTTTTGTTTTGCTCTACTGAGAGCAGCAGGAGGAGCTGAAGGCTAGAGTGTTTTGTAGTGTCCCACACCTTTCCAGTTTGGCCTCTGGGCCACTGTTTCAGATGCCTTCCATTGTTCCTGAACATGGTGTCCATGTATTCAGGGAAAGTTGTCTTTCTACAGATACAGATGTTTGTTAGTTTCAACAGTGTATCAGACTGCCTAGATGAATTGAAATGTGATGCAGTGTAGTTTGGTCTTACCATGAGACTTAAGATACCAGTAACTCCAGTGTTCTTAAAACGATACTGATACCAGTAGAGTACTTCATTTGATACCCATCATATGTATGGAAGCGTTTCTGAAATAATTCCTACGCATTTTATGCATTTATTTTTATCAGACACCTTTTGGTGTCATCTTGGCACCACATGATGCATGGAATTTTTCATTTCTTTATTCACACATCGGTTAAAACCATGTACATAATGAGTATTAACTTATGTGAAATGGGACACCCTAGGAAGCTTAAAAAGCTTATTAAGAGGGGCCCAGCACAAAATAAAGACATTGCAACACAAGGCTACAACACATGTTGCATCATTTTTTTCTAGATCTGGGTGCAAAAAGGATTGAATGCAGGTATCGATTGACTGGAGAAGTTTCAATACTACTTTGTGCTGGGTTATCTCGATCGGTATCTTATAAAAGCATCGATTTCAAAATTGGTTAGGATTTTAAAACTCCTGTAGTGTGAGGCCAGCCTTTAATGACCCTCAGCGCTTCACTTTCTGGTGGGATCCTCTGTATCTCCCCATTCTCATCCTATCCTTCTCGTCATGGCAACTGCCACTACTTACTGATGCCTTAGGCGTGACTGCTCAGAAAACAGAACAGTCCTTCCAATTCTTTGCACCTTCAAAATTCATCTTAGAGAACTTGAATTTTGTCCACTGCATTGCATTGCTTATGATGGCACAGTCCAACAGTGTACAGTACCTCAGCCCTCTGGGTTACGAGGATGACACCGGTGACTCTGAAACTAACCACATGGTTGCCCTTTCAGACCTCCAGGGTCCCTTGGCTCTAGAGGCCCTGAGCCAGCAGCAGCAGCAGCAGGCGGCCAGGCTGGGCCAGTGGGGGGAGGCAGCAGGGCCTTTTCTCCAGGGCAGCGTCGCCTTCCCTCTGCCGCAACAGCTTGCACACCTTGCCCAGCCCGGCATGGCTCGTTTCCCCCATCAGCTGCTCCGGGCAGCTAGTTGGGGCCTTAGTGCCAATATGGAGGATGAAGCAGTTACTTCTGCCTCCACTGGGCCACCTTTCACCAGGTTAGTGAGTATTATTTGCCATTTTTAAAGGGACAGTTCACCCCAAAATCAAAATTACATATTTTCCCACTTACCTGTAGTGCTGATTATCTATCTGGATAGTTTTTTTGAGTGAGTAGTGAGTTGCCAAGTTTTGCGTATAGGCCATAGAGATGTCTGCTTTCTCTTCAATATAATGAGACTAAATGGCACTTAGCTTGTGGTGCTCAAAGCACTAAATTAATACATTATGGTGAGCTGTCCCTTTAAGAAGCTAGAAAAACTTAATTGTTGACACTTTTGCTTGAAAAATGATTTATAAGTTATCAAAATAGTCGGCACCTATTTCTCTATCAATCAACTAATCAATTAATTGACTAATTGTTGCTGGTGTGTACAAA
>JAJHUR010134561.1:0-13444 GCA_027495735.1 Lutjanus campechanus
TCCAGCACCAACCAGATTAGTGTGCCTTTGGAGGCTTTTTATCCTGTGAAGTCTCGTCAGAGGAAACAAATACCCAACGCATGTTTGGAAAAACTTCTGTGTTATAAAAGAGTAAACTACAGAGAATGTTGGTTAGGTGACTCTACGTGATTTGACAAGCCTGCACACTTCTATAGTTTATATGTAGGCATGTATTTTGAGAAGCTAGTTGCATGTTGAAACATGATGTACTTTCAGCTTCAGGACAATATAACCAACGCGTGCAAGGAATCACAAATGGGTTTCTGTTTTTGGGAATGCAAAAGTACTTTTCTTAGTCAGTAACGCCGTAACGTAACAGGTTACTTTTTAATGACAGTAATCTTTTAATGTCATGAGCTACATTTAGAAGTAATGCTACCTAACTGTCCTACAGTGGTCAATCACTCACTAACCCTGGGTATCTTTAAAAACAAATGCCCTGTTCCGATGAATTACATGTAAACTTTGTTAGGGCAGTTCTTGAAACTTTTTGTTACTATAGATTTATTTACTTATTTTCTGGTCTTAATTTTGGGCTTATATTGAATGTTATTGTCTCATTGTCACCTCATCTCATCACTGTGTGATTTTAAATTGTTGCCTTTTTGTTGTCATTTTTGTGTGGATCCCAGGAAGACTAACAACCGCTTTGTGGAAGTTAATGGGGATCAAAATAAGATATAAACCATAAACACTAAAGGTACAACCTATGCATCATATTTGCATAAAAAGTCTACAGAAAAACACAAAAAAAAAAGTGGCATGGTGAGCAAAAAAAAAACATACCTCATGTCAAAATACCTGCTTTATCTTAACTGATGTAGTTGGATGTGTGCATTGCTCAATATTTCCTTATCTACAGCAATGTGTAGAAATATCAGTACATGATTGTGTCTTCACAATGTAAATGTCAGAACATGTCCATGGAGGGAGGTGACATATGTGCAGAACACGCAGAATATGTTGAGATAAGAAGACTGTAAATGTAGAATAGTTTCTTTCGCAGCACAGTAGTTCATATGGACGTTGCAGGCGAGTTGCTTTTGTGCCATTTAATCTTTTCGAGTCAGGATCTGTTTGGACAGGGTGATGTGAGCAGACTAACATACAAACATGCTGACTTAAATGCTCTAAATACTGTTCACACACTTATCGTCTATATGTTAATCTGCGCACTAAAGGAAGTCCTTCATGGTCAAATTCATGATTTGTGGCGTGCACACGTTCAAAACCGGTCTACCTGACTCCAAAAACAGGATGCTGCATTCTACAGTTTCTCTATGGAGAAGGGGGTTTGTTGCCATGACAATAGTAATGTCACTTCAGTGGCAGAGATGTTAAGATGGCGGGTGTGTTGCATTTCATATGCAGGTGCTATGCACAGAGGAAAAGTGATACAGATAATGGAATCAATTTCCTGTGATTTCTGAAGCAGAGAGCTTGCTGAGAAATAATAAAGGAATTAAATGAGCTGGCGCTAAACATCATCCACCGGTTACCGACGGCTATTTGACTTCAGATTGCTACTTAGCCGGTAGAATTGAAAAAGCCAGACTTTGCTTTCTTTCATTATGCGCTGTGATTCCTCATGAGCTCACTTTTTACCTTATGAGCAAAACACACACACACGCACAGCATCCCTTTTCGGCCACATTTGGAGAAATGTAGAGGAGCAGATTTGTATGGACAGGCGGGGGAGGAGGAGGGGGGACTGACTGGAAGCAGACAGGCTTTTACCCTCAAGACAACAAACTAAACCACCTTAAAACCTTGAGCTAAAATAAAGATCTGTAATTGACTCCACCGCAGTGATAATGTTTCCCATTTAACGCATGGCCAACTTGCAGGTCTTATTATTGCACGCACAGTGGCAAGTAATCTGATCAGTTTGCTGCTGTATTTGGCTATCTGATAGTTGGTTGCAGGTCAATGACAACGATTTTTTCTTACCATCTGCCTGCTCAATACTAACATGCTTATCTTGTACTTTTGACCTGCCCTGCCTTGTGAGCAGCGATGTCCCCAGAAAAACAAGCATCTGTCACAGATTAAATTTTCCACGGCAAAATAAATTCTCTAAAGGCTCAGTCGTACGCACTTTTTATTGAATCAGATGTCAGCTCTGAGAGGTCACGGCGGAACATATAGAAAGTGACAACTAAAAATGATTTTGGCCAGCATCCAAGAAGACAAAATACACGCTCACTGTATCAAACTTATGGCTGTGTGTAAGAAAAAAAAAAAAGGGAAAGTTTTAGCTTCATGAATGTGCCTTTATACAGTTTTTGTGCTTCACTGCATCCCAGCATCCACTGGTGCCAGGACCTGTCTGCACATGTCAGGCTGCACGCTTGTTGTTGCAGGGAGTTGTCCCCATTGGATTGCTAAACTTTAGGCTAAACCAAAGACTGTCCACTCTGAATGCTGTTTATTTATTTTGAATGCTTACTCTTTTCACAAAATATATAAAAGAAATAAATCCATGTAAGAAACATAATTAGTATCCTGAGTGGATCCTCTAATTTAAAATATAATAGTCTATATATGATATATATAGTATAATAGGAGAAGCAGGTAAATTAAAGCTGCAGCTATTAATATTTTCATATTAATAATGAATCAAATGACTATGTGTATTGTGAAAGACGTCATTCTTAGTGACAAACTCACAGAGAAAATCTCTTTTCCCTCCGCTCTGTGGAGCGGTTAAGCTTCTTTAAGCTCAATGTTTTGGTTTTTACGGCCAAAACTTTACTGTTTTGGTTCGTTCTCACTGCTCTCAACATCCTCATTTCCAGCTAGGGCTGGGTATTGTTTAAAAAACACAATATCAGTATCAATATCAGTACTCTTAAAGTGGTACAAATACCACTTTTTTCTACTTCAATCAATACCCATCATGTGAATGGAAGCATTCTTAAAATAATCCTTCCCTGACCATACTAGCGAACATTTTGGTGACATTTGGCATGCTGAATTGTGAACCATATCCGCAACTTCATCAAACCTCACCACACCACAGACAGCACAGAGCTAGTACTACTACTAAACTGAGAAGTAGCATCACACAACTTAGGCCTACGTTTGACTATGTTGCCTTTCTAGAGGAAATGCTCCCACACTGAGCTTTGTTCTTTTTTTAACCTCATACTACTAGCTAGCAAAGCTGTTAGCATAGCGTGTGTGCATGCAAATTAACCTGGAGACGGACATGCCTAAACAGTCAAAAATATTCTCACCAAACAAACAAACAAAAAAAAAACAACAACAGCTGCTAGCTAGCAAAGCTGTTAGCAGAGCATGTGTGTGTGCAAGAAGAAGGCATACTTTATTAATCCCCAAGGGTAAATTACATTTTTCACTCTGTTGTAATTTTTGTACATACATACACAGGCTCAAAATACACACACAGGACCTACGGTCATGCATCAGAGTGTTGTCAGAGCGAGGGGGCTGCATATATACATATAGTTAGGCCTGAGCAAGCAGTTAGGGGTTTGGTGCCTTGCTCAAGGGCACCTTTTCAGCTACCAGTCCAGACTCTGTACTGTGGCTCATGCAGGACTTGAACTGGCTCCTAAGATAAGTCCTTATGGACTGAGCCACTGATGACCTATAATAGCGACTCTGGTGGGACTCGAACCCACAACCTTTGAATCCCTTTGCTATTCATGCCTAGAAGTCCAATGCGCTATCCATTGCGCCACAGAGCCACATAAAAAGTTACCTGTAGACCAGCATGTCAGTGGTTGACACTCCTAATTTAGTAAGTGAGCAAGAAAATACAGCACAAATATTGCAGAAAATAATAACAAAACAACAATAAACGATAAAACTACCCAGAGGGCAGTTTAGATATTGCTGGTATAAAAGGTGAAAAAAAATAGATAAATAACCAGGAAGATACCCTTAATATTTTGCACATTCACTATGTTTAAGATGATAAAATGCTAAATATTAAAAAATAATAAGTCTTCCTTTCTGTAAACATGAACATTTCATCCTCATGTATCCTTTGAATTGTTCTCATTTATTTTATTTTTTATTTTTGCCTGAAATGAACTCATGAACTACTCTTAAATTTAAGCTATCTTCTTGTTTACACTTCAGTGCAACCTTTCCAGTAATTTCATTAACTGTGTTCCAGCTCCTTTATCAAGCCAATATACTGAGACTGTAGTCTGCGGTGTTTTCTTGTCTCCAACACTTTTCAATTATGTTTGTGGTATCTGAAAATAGCAGAGTGAAAACTATCTGCTTCCTCCTCCTCCTCTCAGACAAAATCCTGCAAAGACCATTTCGGGTGCTGCAATAAATTTAGCTCACCATTATGAAACACCGACTCATTTGGCTGCAAGGTGGCTCGGTCTCCCATCGCTGGACAATCCCATTGATTGGACAGTCCTCTGAACATAATTTTAGACGTGTTGAAAGGGACATTAGCTGCCTGTGCAAGCTGTTCCAGGGAATATTGGTCCTCTACATCAAGTCAAAGAGGCTGGGGAGCCAAGAAATTCTCCCTCAGTCTGCTCAGTGACAGTGAGCCGTATTACAGCAACTTAATGTACAACGCTTGTTATGTTCTGCATACTCACACATTTCACTTCTAGGTGTGATTAATGTGGCAATTAAGCAGTTGACACTAAATGGCGGTGTTTTATATGAAATGTTTTCTTCATTATCATGATTTTTTTCCTAAAGAATTGAGAGGTTTCAGTGCTTTTATGCTATGAAAATTGATTTCTGACTTAAATTTCCATCAGATTCTGTGTTTACCACATCAGTCAAAGATACATTAAATGTTCCGAAATCCATGTTATATCATCCAATTGATTTCTGCATCTGGGCAGAAGATATAATGGGCTTATAGTGTGCTTCATTGCATCGTCTAAGTCTGTAAGCCAGGGATCATCTTCCATATCCTCATATATAACAGACTGCACTGTATGGAATGACATTTCTATTTGTAACAAGCGCAATTGAATATGAATGACATATCAAAAAAGGTGAATTGCATAAGCTTAAAATAAGCCTCATAGTTAGATGTCATTTATCAGCAGTGACATGATGTTCCATGTCTAACTGCACAATAAGGTACACAAATTCATGACGAGTTCAGGAAAAGAGTCACACCGGGATAGCTTGTAGTTATTTAGTTTTTTTCTCCTTTTTTTTAAAGATTATTTTTGGGTTTTATTTGACAAAGACAGCTGAAGTGAAGATAGGAAAATAGGCAGAGAGAGAAAGGGGATGACACGCAGCAAAAGGCCACAGGCAGGAGTCGAGCCGGTGGCTGCTGCAGAGGACTGATAGCCTCAGTGCATGTGGCACACAGCTACAGGGGCACCCCCAGTTATTTAATTTTTATTTGGATTGTCATAACAGTAGCCTTCTCGGCATCAAATCTAGAATAATGACGAATAATGATTAAATTAAAAAGGAAGGTCACGCAGAATTAGTGGGACAGAAAACAGTACAATAAACCAGAGACAAACAATCATTTAATTGGTTTTGCAAATTAAAAGTTAAACATCAAAACAGAACAAACATGAAAAGCTTTAAAAAATGTTATGACCTTGTTAATGTTGGGGCTAATGTTCTGATACCCCCAAACTTCTCTAATTATTTTTCCTCTAAATTACATGTACTGTATGTCTGTAAACTGTGTTACAGACTAACACTTTGTTAAAGTGCTATAGATATTATATTAAAAGGTTGACAACATTTTGCCTGGCACTGTCTTTTTTTTTTTCTTCCTCTTTTTTTCCAGGTTTAAGCAAAAGCTCATCACAATGCCAACACATCCCTGCATTTGGTCTAAAAATGTCAGCAAATTGTGAAAAATCCCCATCATCAAGTTCCCTGAGCCCATGATCATGTATTCAAATGTCAGTCATCAAAATATATTCAGTTCTTGGAGGCAGAAGAACTAACAAATTTCTAAAGCAGTTAATATTTTTTGCTTACAAACAGGATTAAATGAAAAATTGATAATCATATTTGTTGCCAGTAAGTTTTCTTTTTGTCAGTTAATAGAGCGGTACAGCAGTGAGTCCTAAAGTAAAAGAAAAGAAAACGAGTCAGCATACTTGCACCAACAAAATAAAGTCAGTAAATATCTCACTTCTGAATTCTGAAGCATTTATGTGCTTTAAAAAGGTGGTTGCTAACAAGTGGCTAAATGAAACTGCAGAGGTTATCAGGGACAACATAATCACACTGAACACTGGTCACTTAGTGGTGATGACGTGAATTCATGTGTAGTTTGTTCATAGCCTCACATTAGCTTTTTACTCCTGATTGCTTTTATGCTTCATAAATTTCAAAAGTGGTGTTCATTTGTGAAGATTATCTTGTTGAACAAAAAGTCTAAGTATCATAAACGTTTGTTCATCATATAGCTTCTCCTATTGGCTTTTTGTGGCGGGAACCAGGGCAATGCTAACATCCGCGTTGGAAAGAAAGGAAAGAAAAAGAAAAGAAAAGACATCATCCCTGCATCACTCTGTTTACAAATTCTTCCAGCTCTGAAGTGGCTACTGAGTTTGATGATAATTTCGAATCACTGGTTTAGTGTAATTTACTCAAGATGTCTCATTGACACCAGTATCTCTTTTCCAAAAGAGACGTGAGAACAAATTACATTAAGGTTCTCAGTCTAAGTCAATCACACATTACCATCAATCAAAATAGTAAAGTTGTGGGTCGATTAAACCAGAACAACCAGCTGGAAGGCACTCTGTGGAGCTGAGCTGAACTGTAATATGGTTGTCACTATGAAAAATCTTTCACATTATACATTGTTGGACAAAAGCCATGTTTCCACCCAAAGTACCTGGAATATTGATTCCCAGGAACTTCTTTTCAAGGAACTGAAATGTTCCTTTAGCCCGTTGTTGTCTGTGTTTCCACTGCCATCTAAAGCTCCATTAAGATAAGGCAAATTAGCGTCTGAAAAAGGCAACAGCTTTTTATACACGTCGGTGTGCGACTAAACAACACTGATGACTCCATATTAAGAGTCTGCACAAAAAACAAACTGGTTTGTGGCTGCAGAAATAAAAAGCTGTGAATACTCGACCACTGAGAAATGTTCACTGCTACAAGCTCCACCCATGAAGCTCCTGTACTTTTGGAAAGTACTACCGCCTGAGCAGGGGGGTAAAATATGTCTCCAGTGGCTGTTGTGGAAACACACAGTTCTTCCAAAGATTCCAGGTCACTGGGGAAAGTTCCTTTTGGTGGAAACATGGCTATAGCTATTGATTTGTGCAGCTTTAACTCCTCACTTTTTTGTGAATATGCATACTTTGCATTACTTACTTTAACTGAGTGCATGTTAATCTAAATGTGCTCAGAATACAAAGTTTTATTTTATCACTGTTTCTACTGTTTCTAGCTTGTGTCATCCGTGAACTAATGATGCATTTCCAGTTGAAACTCGGCTCCTTCTCCACTTGTAAGTAATGGTGAGATAATCATGAAGTAATGAAGCATAGCGGCTCAGTATGATGCGCTACTTTGGAAAAGGAGGCACAAAAATCGTAACTAACATGTAGGAAAGTGATGATGAATTATTGGTTATGGGCCATTTAGCAGCTGATTCGGAATTTAGTAGGAAAATGTCATTTTAAAAAAGTGCACAGTATGATTCACGTTTGTAGGAAATCATTAGACGCTGGTTCATTAACGCAGTATAGCAGTATGTTCTCAACTATAATTCTTGATTTGGAAATTACTTGTTAACTACTCATTAATTACCAGTTAGTTCCTGATTTGTTCCCAGTCACACACTGGTAATTAAGCAGGATTTTGTGCTCCTTGTTTTAAGGGTCAGTGGATCAGATTTAACGTATCCTCCCTGTGAAACGATCCTGAGAACATTTTAGAAACATTTACCATGAAGTCAGTAAGAAGGATAATGTTGCCCTTGTGTGTATGTGTTGTACACGTGCTACATTTCTATGAGCGTGTGTGTCTGTCTGTTAGCGAGAGAGGGGAAGGGGGGGCGAAATGGCGAAGGAGAATAGGAGAGATGTGAGTGGCCCATCTATGAAAGCGCCATTAAATTGTCAGTTATGATGGATGTTCCGCCTTTTCTGCATTAACTGGTACATTAGAAGTCATTAATTCTTCAGGATGTGCGCTGGAGATCAGAGCCTCCCAGGGGGTCTCACTGCCTTGATAAAGCAGAGGGGAGAGAGAGAGAGACAGAGGGATGGAGGGAGAGATAAAGAGGGTGGAGTACACTAGCTGAAAGAAGAGAGAGGGAGAGAGATTCTTGCAGTGCGATGGCCATTTTTGATTTGACGCCTGCTCGGTTTGTTTCAGTGTTCTTCAGCAGAGAGACTAACGCCAGAGTGACTCTTTTACAGCCTGTTATGGACATCAGAGCTTTTTGCTCGGTCAAAAAGACAAAGAAAACACAGAGCAGGGCTCTTAACTAACTTTTTTCACCACCATCCCAGAACTGTCCCAAAAAAAAAACAATTGTTACCGTCCTGAAGTGAATGTAAACGATCCCAAAATCAGAATGCTGTTTCTTTACTTTATTATCATTTATAGTTGTTAGCAGTGTTACTTTCAAAATGTAATACATTACACATTACTAGTTACTGCCAGTTACTTAACATCGTTATTGTCTGCATAGAGTAAAGCTTTGCATTACTTCCACAAAAATAACTGCAAAGATATGACCAGGCTTTATAAAAATGGATCAGGGTGATACTGTTTCATAGCAGTATACCCACAAATGCCTCTGGTGCAAAACATACAGTAAAAAGTCCACTCAGCTCTGTCTCATGGGCTTAAATGCAACCTGACATGTTTATTTACACTTTGACTCCGTTTTTTCTTTGACAATATGCGCATAAATGTGAAGTTGATACCCAATAAAATGCCCAGAATAAATATTTTTATCTACATTTTGCAACTTAGTCGGAGCAGAGTGTGCTCCGGTTTGTAGACAGCCCACATTTCCCATCAGGCCTCATGCTAAATAGTTTACTATTCAGTAAGTGCTCAGTTGTTTGTCAGATTTGCTGTTTTATGTTCCGAAATGCAAATGTTACTTTGTGCTTTGTAATCTGTCTGGTGGTTTTTGTGGATAATTGTCATTTTTCCGCTGGTATCAGTGAGGCAGCTGTTACATTTATTGACACCAGCTGTATTTTGCCCAAGTTTCATGCTACACAGGCGCTTCCCATCTCTGAAATGAATCTGAGGTCCTAGGAAATGTGTTCTGTGATATAATAAAATTAATGGAATTAGAGAAATATCAGAAACATATTACATTACTTTTACATTACTAATTACTGTAGTGTGTTATGCCCAACACTTGTTGTTAGTAGCATATTAAAAAACATTAAAATGTTGGGGGCGCTGTGGAGCCGCGGACCAAGATGGCAGCTTAGAGTGGGGATCTCCTCGCAGCTTCGCTAAAAGTTTGCAAAGTCCTAGTTATTGACGCTCCTAACTACTTCTAAAAGATGTCTAAACAAACGACGCTTAAAGACTGTGAGAGCAGTTCCAAATCCCGTGGCTCTCAGAGATCCAAAACTACTCCGGTAGCCGATGTTGCTAATGAGCCGATCAGCCTACAGAATGATTTAGCCGAGGTGCTAAAAGAGCTACAGTCACTCCGCTCTACGGTCACCGCCATTAACACCAAGATAAGTACCCTTGATGGCTTCGGGGCAAAACTCGACAACGTGGAGAGACACATGGCTGTGATGAACAGCTCTGTCGATGCTGTGCAAAAGAGTTTTGCGGACCTCCAACAAGACATCACCGCTAATGCTAAGCGGCTCGCGGAGGCCGAGGGACGCATCGGAGACGCCGAAGACGGCCTGCAGAGTGTAAAAACGGAGATGACTGAGGCCGCTAAACGCATCGCCTATTTGGAGTCCAAGACGGAAGACATGGAAAATCGTGCTCGGAGAAAGAACTTAAGACTGGTGGGGCTCCCTGAAAACACTGAAGGGACTCAACCCATGACTGATTACATCCAGCGTATGTTGCCGGTCTGGTTGGAGCTCGACGGCACCAGGTCGTTCACTTTGGAAAGGGCGCACCGCACTCTGGCAAGACCAAGACCGGATCAGAACAGAGCTGTAATCATTCGTTTCCTGCGATTTCAAGACCGCGAGTTTGTTTTCAACACATCCAAACAACGCTCGCTCACTCACGATGGTCATAAAATCTTCTTTGCTCAAGATTTATCAGCGGAAACCATGAAAGCACGGAGCCCATTCAATGCAGTGAGAAAAAAGTTCATCGAAACTGGAAGTTTTCGGGGATTCACCATACGCCCTTGCAAAATGAGAGCTCTACACAACGGGAAGATAATCCTCTTCTCCACACCAGAAGAAGCTGAGAACTTCCTTCCAAACTTCTAATCTTCTCAACGCTGAGGAACAGCCTATAGGTAACTACAAAAGGACTGATATGGACAATATAGGTGCACTGCAGCTTAATACAGGTTAATTTTATATACATTTTGTACTTTTTAATTTATTTTAATTTTATACAGAGCTGCTATTACCATATTTGGTGGACTGATATGGACAATATAGGTGCAGTGCAGCTTAATACAGGTTAACTTTATACACATTTTGTACTTTTTAATTTATTTTAATTATATGCAGAGCTGCTACTACCATATTTGGTGGACACTTTATTTTATGCACCTACTATAGGTCTATACACTTATTTACCTGATACAGATTACTGAGGCAGTTAAATCAAGAAGCGTTAATGACATTATGCTTTATAGCTATTATTCTAGGACAGTAAGTGTTTGAATGTTCAGATCGGGATGCGGAGCTGGGGGGGGACCATGTGGGCTGTCTGAGAGAAGTGCCTACAGTTAAACCACTCCTCATTAGTGTGGATTGGTATTTGCCCTTACACCGTTTAGTTTAAGTAAGGGGAGGGGGGCCGGGATTTCAAGGTTAAGTGTTTCTATATGTCTCGTTTAGCTGTTAATACTTTCATTTATTCTGTGTCTTTATTTTCTGTCACACTCAACATGGTCATGTATCTCACTACACTTGAAGCAACATGGAAAGTCCAAAACAGTCTGATTTAAGATTTACAAGCTGGAATGTCAGGGGACTCAATAAATTAACTAAACTGAAACAGGTAATGAACAGACTTAAAAACCTACATTCTAAAATAATTTTTCTTCAGGAAATTCATATAACAGTTACTGAAATCAAGCAAGTGCAACGAAGGTGGCCTGGTCAAGTTATACATGCCACATATAACAATTACGCTAGGGGGGTACTAATTCTTATCCACAAAACAATTCCTTTTCAACTTACTAATACAATCCAAGACCCCCAAGGAAGGTTTGTAATCGCCCAGGGTAGGATCCTGTCTCTCGCATTGAACTTGGTCAGCATATATGGTCCTAATGAGGACAACCCTAAATTTTTTGAAGACTTCTTTTTAACCTTGTCTTCATTGTATGGATTAAACATCATTGGTGGAGATTTCAATTGCACTTTGAATCCGTCGGTAGACCGCTCTACAAAAAGTGATCCCCATAAAAAACAATCTAGGAAAATAATCTTACAATATATCACTGATTTAAATCTATCTGAAATCTGGAGAAAACTTAACCCAGATAATTTGGAATATTCATGCTATTCAGGAATACATAAATCCAGGTCTCGTATTGATTATTTTTTAGTATCACAAGAATTGGTATCCAAAATTAAGAATTGTTGGTATGACTGTATAGTCATTAGTGATCACTCCCCCATTTCCATGTCTGTACAAATGGAGAAACTTCAACAATCCCCTCCTAATTGGCGTCTGCAAGTGAGATGGCTTAAAAATCCTGAGTTTGTTGAATATTTAGAGGATAAGATTGATGTCTACTTTAAGATTAATACTAACCAAACTAACGCATGCATTAGATGGGAAGCCTTCAAGGCGTATATTAGAGGGCAAATTATTAGTTTCACTAGTACTAAAAACAGGAAACAAAAAGCAGAAATTAATGAATTAGAGAATCAAATAAAATCTTTGGAAATAGATATAAATAATAAAGATGATCCAGAAAAACAAAAACAGTTATTAATTTTAAGAACGGAATACAATAAACTAACGTCTGATAAAGCAGCAAAAAGTTTACTGTGGCTGAATCAAGCCTTTTATGACCAGGGAGAAAAGGCTGGCAAATTGTTAGCTTGGAGAATTAAAAAAATACAATCAGAGAGAGCCATTAATGGCATAAGTACTCAATCAGGGAAGATATCGGATGATCCTCTGGATATTAATAACACATTCAAGGAATTTTATCAATCACTATACAGGTCGGAATGCTCTCCCATGCCTGCTTATAGAGATACCTTTCTTAATCAGCTCCAATTTAAAACGCTCACAGAGGAGGTTAAGGCGGACATGGATAAAGACATAGCAATGGAAGAGCTATTGCAGGCCATTAAAAGTATCAACTCAGGCAAAACTCCAGGGCCTGATGGCCTACCAATAGAATTTTATAAAACCTTCCAGAAGCAATTATTGACCCCACTTTTGGACATGTTTAACGAGTCATTTAACAATGGTATATTACCACCAACTTTAAGACTCGCTACAATAATTCTTATTTTGAAACCTGGGAAAATACCGACCGACTGCTCCTCATACAGACCTATTAGTCTTATGGGAGTAGACACAAAAATATTATGTAAAGTTCTTGCTAAAAGGCTCAATCCACATATCCCTTTTTTGGTACATAGTGATCAGAATGGCTTTGTACAGACTCGTCAGGGATTTCATAATATAAGACGGGTCCTCAACATAATCCACTCTAAAAATAACACCAGGGATACAGCGTTGTTATCTCTAGATGCTAGACAAGCGTTTGATAGAATTGAGTGGCATTATTTATTCAATTTGTTACCAAGATATGGACTTGGGGGAAAATTTCTGAAATGGATAGAATTATTATATACCAACCCTACAGCACGCATAATGACGAATAACAATTTATCAAGCCCGTTAACGCTAGAGAGGTCAACTCGTCAGGGCTGTCCTCTCTCCCCACTCTTGTTCATTTTGGCTATTGAGCCTTTAGCCATGTCCATTAGAGCCGAAGCCAATTTGTCAGGAATAACAATTGGAAATCATGAACATAGGATATCGTTATTTGCAGACGACGTGATTCTTTTTTTGTCAAACTTATCAAACAGTGTCCAGACATTATTACATTTAATTAATAAATTTGGTCAGTTTTCTGGATACAGTATTAATAATGCAAAATCTTCTATACTTTTCCTGAACAAAGATGAAAGAACTAATCCAGTTATAACAACACCCTTTTTTAGTGCGAGGGAAGGCTTTACCTATCTTGGAATTAAGATTACCCCCCAAATCAATACAGTTGTTCAAGCAAATTATGACCCGTTGATGA
>JAJHUR010134564.1:0-22098 GCA_027495735.1 Lutjanus campechanus
GACTTTTTTGTAAATTTGTATAATCATTAATTTACACATTGTTTAAACCTGGAAATATTGTTTAGTTTTATAAATAAAGTGATGCTGATCTATTGATTTTAGAGATTTTATTGTGCATGGACACACCCAAAATTCAGTGAATTCCCACACAGACGTGAGCAGTTGTGGCAAAAATAGAAAGTAAGTGTAAACAGGAAAAAGCAGCAGAGAATGCCACAGAGCTCCCAAAGCTGTGTGGCTCAGATGAACAACTAGATTCCAGATCAAACCACAGCCATGTGAAGACTAGTTTTAATCTGTGGAAGTGAAAACTCTGTATTACCAACTAAGCAAGGTTTAAAGAAAAGCAGCCACGATCATAACCCACAGAGGGTCTTGGGACTATTTGATATAAACTCATAAAGTTTATGATTTACACTATCTGCTGATAGTAATTTAAATTCTCAACAATAATTCCAAAATTCCTGATACTGATACCGTTATCTGAAAATTCTACCTAAAATGTGGGATTGGGTTTTGGTTCTGTACTCGGTATTGACTGATATACAAAGTTCAGGTTAGAGACCGATCGATCGATCGGCCGGCCGATTAAATCGGCCGATTTTTGCTATTTTTTAATCAATCGGCATTGGCCGATTTTCTTACATTTTGCCGCGCGGATTTTAAGTCAGGCACAACCGCGGGCAGCTACTTGGACGAAGCGCGAGGTTTCAACAGAGACGGTCCATTTAGAACTAAGAAAACCTTTGGTCACAAGAGTGAGCAAGACTATCTACAGGTAAGGCATTAATTTTTGCATTACAATGTCCCAAAGTCGTTTATTTTCTCTCATGATTAGTTGTTATCTGTGCTGTTGCTTAATTTACTGAAAGTGCCGGCAAGCCCGCACTGTTGCTAACAGTTAGCAACTTAGTAGGTTGTCTATGGGAAATCGCAGCACTAATATATTTTTTATTTCTCATTTATTTGTATGTTGATTATATATTGAATATTTAAGACTCAGATTTGGTATTTATATATTTTATATTTAATTCATATGTTGATTTTTTTTAATGTTCAATTTTCAATAAATCGTGTGAAGTTTACAAGTTTACTCTCTTACTAGTATGATTTTTAGCATGCCACTTAAGGATAATACGATAGCATATCGGCCCTAAAAATCGGCTCAAAAAATCGGCAGGTCACATCGGCCATCGGCTGACTCCGACCGCTAAATATCGGTATCGGCATCGGCTTTAGAAAAACCCATATCGGTCGGTCTCTAGTTCAGGTACTGGTATCAGTATCTGGAGAGGGGAAATTGTATCAAAACATTTAGTATCAGTTTATACACCTTTAATCTGTTAGTCTTAATGCCAATTAATCAATTAATGGTTAATCATTAACATCCCTACATCAGATAACTATTTCCAATTAATCTTCATATCAAATTTATAGCAGTAAGATTACAACACATGAAAGACACATTCACAGATACACCACAGTCACATTAATGAACAGCAATTCTGGAGACTGTCACTAACATGTATGGAGCTGTCGTCTGGAGGAGCACTCACACACACTCTGCAGGCCTTGAGACCCTTCCACTCAAACACACATGCTCTCGTCACATCAACATAAATGGTACTGTCATTGGCAGGCAGAGAGAGAGCACTCTGGGTGACAGTTGAAGATCTGCTTAAGATCTCTCTCTGTCACGTACAGGCCTGCTGCAGCTCCACCTCCACACCGCATGTAGGAGACTGTTGTCCAGGTTTCCACCTCACAGGTTTACTGCTCTTTACGGTAAATCACTCAATACACAAGCTGCTGCAAGACAAGCTTTCAGCACTTTCAGTTACATAACATGTGCGCAGTGCTTCTCGGTGGTGGTGCCTACTAGGTCTGTAACTTTAATCATTTTCATCATCAATAAATCTGCTGACTGTTTTCTCTACTAACCACTTAACTGTCAACATGACTCCACACACACTCCAAATTGATGTCTTCAGATTGCTTGTTTTGTCTGAACAACATTTCAAATCCCAGATTCAATTTAATAACACAGAAAAGCTGAAAAACTGAAAATGTTCTCATTTGAAATTCTGCAACAGTAGATTTTTGGTATTTGGTAAAAAAAAGTTGCTTGAACCCACAAATTATCAAAATAGATGACAATTTTCTTTCAATCGACTAGTCCATGAATCAACTAATTGTGTCGGCACTAGTGGCATTATAGTTCTGTCAGTACAATATAAGCTATAAGAATGCCTTTGTGCTATCTTTTTTTAAATTCGTGCTGAAGTCTGTTACTAATTCTTGTTAAAATTTAACATTTTGTCACCTCTGTGATAGACATAGTCACTGTAGCTGGACTGCCATCTATGTGTTACTGCCCAATCTTAATGCTCCGGAAAGCTGCAGTTCACCAAGTTTCTACCAAAAAAATCCAATAAAGTCTGTTCAAACAAGCAAACAATATTTATGTAACCTACAACCCGACAAGTCTAAAAAAAAAAAACACCAAGTGCAAGAGACAGAAAGAGAGAACATGAGTGGGTGAGTGAGAGATACTAAACTGAGACAGAACTTTTTTTGGACGGATTCTTCTGATACTTCTGAAAGCAGAAAAGGCAGCAGAAAGAAAATACAGTGACCACAGAAGAAGCAGGTCTGAATAGATAAAGATGTTCTGTTCTGATGGGCTCCCTCCTTCCATCACCCATGCTGATTCTGCCAAATTTGGAGAAGGGGCTTATTTGCAGCAGTCTAGTATGAATTGGTCAAATGTGGGTAGAACGCATGCTCGTAGCCCCATGTCAAACACAGGTATTGGTCTGATTGATAGAAGGTCTCAGCTTGGTCTGTAGTTGCAAAGCCTTTGTTAGTGACTGGCTGTCCTCAGTCTGCAGAGCTATTACTGCACTTTCCTCTGCTGGCTTGTCTGAAGCTTCATCAGGCTCACCTCAGCTTTCAAAAGGGGTTTGCAGTTGCACTCAAGTCTGCACATCAAAATACTGTGCCATGGTTGTCTGACACTTCTGAGCCTTTGTAGTCTGATGTTTCAGCTGACTTGAAGCCATCAAAAGAGGGATTCAAACTTTAGAATTTATACATTCTTGAAATTGGAAGTTGTACTTGTTGGCAAAGAAATTAACAGAGCATGGTCTGATTCTATTTAGAGAAATCAATGGTTGAAAACGTCACACAGGAAATGTGTTGTTCAGCATAAAAGAGGGTTCTGTTCTAAAGATACACTGATCGATCGGCCGGTGACCGGAATCAGTCAGTTTTCAGCTTAACTGGCCATGACCGGTGACTGGCTGGTCAGCATCAGACATCCACTCAAATGTACGTGCATGTGCTGCATGATGTAGGGGTGCAACTAATTTTCATAGTCTATTGATCGGTCAGTTATTTTCTTGATTAATCAATTAATAGTTGTTTATTTTAGAATGTTAGAAAATGGTGAAAACTGTCAATCAGTGTTTCCCAAAGCCTATGATGACTTCCTCAAATGTCACATTTATAAAAATGAAATTAGAGAATTTTGACTTGTTTTCTTAAAAATCACTCAAAACCGATTAATCTATTACCAAATTAGTAATAGACAACTAATTTGCTTAATCGCTGCAGCTCTAGCATGATGGTTCACGTCTTACACATACACAATGTCGCAGCCATGGTCAACAGTGCTGGTCACAGCTACAAACACACACACATGCTAGCATGTCTTCTCGCCTTAAGAGGAGCGATAGACTTGAAGAACAGAATAAAGAGAAGACAGGCAAGTCTATAAGAAGACAGAAGCAGCTGAGCAGCTGACAGTTTTGCTAAACGATGGTAAACTTTCTAGCCCTTCAGGCTAACAATAGCTAGCATACTACTGCTGACAGAAACTGTCAGTTAAATCTCACCTACAGCTCTCACTGTAGAATGGTCCACTTGTGTTGTTCACGTCTCCCCAAAGATTTCCTCATCCAGACTCCAGACTTTCTCACTGCAAAGCTTTATTACCACATCAGTCTCTGTTTTGTTTACATCTGCTTCCCCATGAGATCACATGAGATTGTGGTACCCTGGCACGATAATCTTAATAATATCCTGTAATAGCATCCTGTAGTTTGTGATGTTCCATTTTCTTTAAAATCTTGCAGTGTGCGCATGTTTGAGATTAGACAGAAAACAGGCTGTGTAATTTCTCAGTATGTGTGATGCAACCAGATTTCAAAATGGGTTACGATTTTAAAACTCCTGTAGTCTGAGCCCAGCATTAGGGCAAGAGGGACAGAAATAGAGGAGAGGACATGAGTAGAGAGCACAAGAAAAAGTGAGAAAAGTTAGCAGGAGAGAAGAGGGGAGACAAAGAAAGAGAGAAAGAGAAAAACAGAAAAAGAGAAAAGAGGAAAAGAGGACAAGGCCTGGCAATAACCCAGAGAACTTTTAGAGAAAATGTGAATCTTATTTAAGAGTCAGTGTTTTATTATTAATACAGATTAAGTTCTAGTTCTTAGAAAGAAAATCAGAATCGACCAAAATAATCAGCAGGTCAGACTTTTACAAAACTTTGAATCGGCCAAGAAAATAGCAATTGTGCCATCTCTATGTTGTTCAGAGGAAAATCATGACACTTTCAACTACAGTAACCTGGAAGTATATGATTATGTGCGCATTCAGGAAAAGGAAAGAGAAATTTGGTCAACAGCAGTGGGATCCATGAAAAAGAGAAAAATATGAAATGCTGTTGTGATGCTAGTTTCTTGAAGCACCCTCCACATATACACATCTCACTGTGCTCTATCACCTGCAGCAAAACATAAAAATGCACCCACACATGCAAATACTTCTTAAAAATCTGCTGGGATTGTCAGTGTGTGACATTAGCCTTGAAACCTGGGGGCACTGCACAATAGACTGGCTTAACACCTGAATTTCAAACAAAAGCATTGTAATTCTTTACACCCTGTTCGGAGCCTCCATTCAGCACGACTTAATCACTTTCTCATTTAACAGTTCTCAGGTACTTCTGCTGCTTCTTGTCGTGCCGTTAGCCAAATGTAGCATCTGAAGTGATAGGTAGGAAATAGACCAAGTAATCAGTTTGACATCTGACGAATGTCACGGATGCTGGCAGACAATAAGTGTGTGACGTCTTAAAGAGGAATGCTGGTAAAGATCTACAAAAGCTAACCCTGGACATGCATGCAAGAGTGCAAGAATGAATAGACAGAGAGACAATCCAGACAGACAGACATGCCACAGCTCTTCCATTCTACTCTATTAACAAGCACAACCCCCTGCACTGACTGACTGGGGCCCAAAAGGTTTCAAGCTATCAAAAAATAACTGTGCTATCAGTTTGTTTTTTTTTGCGTGTGTAGGGTTAGGAGGGTTTTTTTTTTCCTGGGCGATTCCAAATGTTAATTGTATCACTGGGGCATATTTCTCCTCCTCGTCCTGCCAGTGAGAGAAAGAGCAACAGATGTTGCAAAGAACCCCGGTACACTCACAGGAGCAGCCAGGATGCATCGATGCAGACAGCACATCAGCGCGTCACCGATCAGAGGAGGGGGAGGGTGTGTTTTGGTGTAAGAGAATATGAAATAATCCACGTATGTGTGTGTACGATATCTGTGCACATGTTGGGTGAGTGTGTGCGAGTGACTGAGACGATGAAAGAGAGGGTAAGAGAGTAAGACAGAGGGAGGAGGGAGAGGAGAAGTATGCTAGTGACGAGCAGAGCTGCTGTTGCTGAATATGGATGAGAGCCAGAGCCCCAGAATAAAGTGCAGCTCTCTCCAAGGCATCTCCTGCCTCATGTTGTCTTATATTAGCATGATGGCTGGGGGCTTCTCCTCAGCTCTGGATATGAAGGAGACTAAAATCCTTAACTCTTACACTACTAACACGGCTAGCAGCTAATAAGCCAGTATTTTCTCAATTAATTGCCTGGTCAATAAATTGTCACAATTCCCCAGAGCCCAAGGTGACCTATTCAATTATTGGCCTATTGGCGGACAAAACTGTCAAAACCAAGAAATATTCTGTTCACTCTCATACAAAGAAACAAGATTAAGAGTCTACAGCCATGCTAGCAGCTCTGTAAGGCTGTACACTGGCACAGCGGTGCATGGAGCTAAATGTTAACATCAGCATCTGCACACGCTCACAATGAAAACATGCTGATGTTTAAGTATAACGTACACATCAGCTCAGTTTAATGTGCTAGCATTCTATCATTTGCAATTTAACACTAAAAACAGTGGTAGAAAGTAACTGAGTACATTTGGTTAAATGCTGTACTTGAGCACAATTTTGAAGAGGGACTCGTACTTTACTTGATCATTTCCATTTTATGCCACATTACACTTAATCCATGAAGTTCCAGAGGGAAATATTGTACCTTTTTTAAATTCAAAAGCAATAGGAACCAGCTGCCTTCAGCTTTGTAGATTTTTCAGGCAAATATATGATCAGACTTAGAAATTATGATCCATTTCTAGACATCACAACTAAAAAGTAAAACCAAAAGCATAAAAAGCATATAAAGTAGTAAGTAGTAGTAGTAGAGCATTAATAATGATCATTTTAATAATATAAAAATATAACACTGAAAGAGGCCATCCTGCAAAATGAGTCCTGATAATGCAGTATTTTTAATAGTGTCATATTGCTATTCTTCTACCAATGCTAAATATGGAGCGCAGCTAAGGCTGATGGGAATGTCATTAGGTTTGCAGTTATTTGGTCATCAACCAAATTTTGACACTAGATAAAAAATTTTGATTCCCAACGTGATTATAGTTCACAATTAGCCTGGGATCTCTCAGTTCATTGTTGATCTACACAGAACAAAAAACATCAGGACAAAACTGGGTATACCTTCAACAAATCAGATCAATTAAACATGACACAGCATTGAGCGACGCTGCAACTGAAGCGGTACTGGAGCAGAGCAGGAAAGAAAGGGCAGCCTGGTCAGAAAATTTCACAAATTACAGCTAACCAGAACACTGAAATGTGTTTCTGAAAAGATTCACTGCCAACTTTGACGGTTTGATCTGAGTTTCATTAGCCTGGTGTGTTGTGCATGAAACGTGACTTCACTGACATTTCAAATCTGGACTGGTGAGTCTCCTCTGTCAATCACTGCATCAATCCCACCCCATATTAAATTAATGGCTGTTATGGCCTGAAGAGATTCAGGTTGGTTGGAAATCTGTCTGAACAGGAGGGCGGCCAGACGTATCTGCCAGAGCAAATGAAACATGAGCTTGCAGATTTGTCTCGTTCCCAGGCTACGTCTTGACGGGGGCTCAATGTATGTAGGCCTACCAAATATCAGGGCAATTCATCCAATAGTTGAGGTATTTCAGTCTAGACCAAACTGCTGGATGACCAACATTTCTATCCCTAACATTGTACCATTAGTGTGGCTAAAAAACAAAAGATGATATAGGCCTTTGAATGCTATCAAATAAACTCAAACCAAAAAACCAAAACCAGAACCCAAAACTAAACTTGTCTGGACCTATTGTGAGTGTGTATTGGCTTGTATGTTCCATGCATACTGGCATTTACTATTACAAAAATGTGTGACAGACTCATGAAATTTTATTTTTGGAGCATTTAGTTACAAAAGAGATGATGTATTGGTGGTGCTCCCACCTCAATTTTCCATAAAACAAGATCTGTGCTCGTAAACATGCCTTATTTAGTCATGGTTTAGCAATGAAAAGTGGGTTATGTTACTATTATTATAGAATATACTATTAATTTGTGCTATCAGTTTATTTGTGTGTTCAACGTTGTCTCTTGCGTGAGTCTGCATTTGCAGATATGTGCCCAAGTTTGACCTAAGCCAGAGATGGAGAGGCGTGGGGAGCAGAGGCAGAGAAACCCCCAGGGACCACAGGCGTACTACCTCACACCTGGCTCACTCGCAGCAGCATGCGTTACTATAGCAACGCTCCCTGTCTCAAATTAGAGAATGAAACGGGCCTCTGTCAGGCCCTCTGGCAAATCTGTCCACACATACACACTGGCACACAATAACATGGCAGTCCTCCACAATGATATTTGTCTGTAATCTTTGTGTCTCACGTAGTCTGGCAAAGTCGAGCATGTAAGTCTACAATTATATTTCACATTTACATTTTAAGTGCTGTGTGCTCCCAAGTGATTTAAAAACAGAAGAAGCTTGAATTCATATTCGCACCAGCAACGCAAGCAGTCAGTAATGACTACAACTCCGCTCTGCTTGTAAAAATACAATAAGGAGTTAAAAACTATGGAAATAGCACTTTCTTTTTGTGTTCCCTGTTCGGCTTCAACAAACAAACAATGCTCTTAGAGGAAACAGGAAGAGGAGAACCCACCCGTCTTTCCTATATCCTCCTCTACCTCCCTTCCCCCTACCCTACTCAATGTCTTTGTCTTTCTATTAGGGCTGCAACTAACAATTATTTTGATTATTGATTAATCTGCCAATTATTTTCACAGTTAGGCCTAATTGATGAGTCTTTTAGTTTAAAAAAAAAATGACAAGAAGTGTGACAAATGTTCATCACAATTTCCAAGGGCCAAAAGTGCCCAAAAGACTCTCTCTTTACTATCATAACTGACAAAGAAAGGCAGCCCTCCTTAAAATTAAGAAGCTGGAACCAGCCAATGTTTGATATTCTTAGGGCTGCAACTAACGATCATTTTCTTTATTCATGAATGAATTGATGAAATGTCAAAAAATGTTCACAATTTCCCAGAGTCCAAAGTGATATCTTTAAATTGCTTCATTTGTCAAACCAGCGGTGGAAACCACAAAGATGCTTCATTTGCTATCATAAATGATAAAAAAAGAACACAAAATCCACACATTTAAGAAGCTGGAACCAACAAAAGATTGACATTTTTGTTTGAAAAATAAACGAGACGATCAATTGAATATCAAAATAGTTGGCAACTAATTTTCTTCCCAACGACTAATCAATTAATAGAGTATTTGCTGCATCTGTACTTTCTCTACAATCATACACATCAATTCGCTTGTCTTCATCACTCCTTCTTCACTAGTTATTATCTTGCCATTCTTAACCATCATCCTCCATCCCTCACACCAGCTATCTCTCTCTTTCCCAATTTGAAGACCCTCTAAATTCTCCACCGTGACTGTTAACATCTACTCAGCAGGGTTATGGTGCTCAACCTTTAACCATCACTCCCTTTTTATCTCACTCAACTTTCAAAAATTGTCTATCTATTGGTGGTGGAGCTCTCTATGCTCCACTTGTTT
Source organism: Lutjanus campechanus (assembly GCA_027495735.1). Lineage (NCBI taxonomy): Eukaryota > Metazoa > Chordata > Actinopteri > Lutjaniformes > Lutjanidae > Lutjanus > Lutjanus campechanus. The sequence goes on from JAJHUR010134564.1 coordinate 9,269, forward strand.
CTCCTTCTCTTCCCAATCCCCTTTCCCCAATACACACATAGACAGACATACATCTGCGATCTCCTAACATCCTCTCCTCCTCCTCCTCCTCTCTGTATTACAGCGGCACCATGATGCTTTAATTAGCGACTGTGGGATTTGTCTCTTGGCATCTTTTCCTTTCCTACTCTGCATTCAGGCGTTTTGCTCTGATAAACCACCAAGCAGCTTGAAATGGCAGCAGCCACACAGCACCAATAACAGGGGACCGCGTTGAGCAAACTGGACCAGATCAGTGCTGGGAAACACTATAATTAATAGTTTTAAGGTTTTATACTGTAGCTTTTCTTGGTTCCAGCACCAACATTATCAAGGCCCCGGCGCTCTGAAATGGTATTACAGTGTTGACAAAACCATTTAAAGGTTCATTTAGGAGCTGTTCTGAAAAGCTTTCAACCGTATCACACAGTCCTTATCAGCAGACTGCGTTTGCTCAATTGCCCCAGAACTGTAGCTATTCAAGGTTCCCATGATTCGGAGCACTTGTTGGATTGGAGAACCGGAATAGCGATTTTGACTTGCCTGCTTCCAAGGTGCACAGAGAAGGAAAAAAAAGTCTCAAGTGTTCCAAACGCCACCAGAAAGTGTCATATTATGAAACAAACACATATGCCTGATGATGAAGTTGCTCAATGTGTTGCTACATTTCAAGATTGTGTCAGGAATCACTGCCCCTTTCTCTCATTCACTATTCCCCATAAAAAGAATGACAATCAATATTTGTATTTGGCCTGGGCGATAAAACAATAGCAATAGGGCCTATGCACTGGTAGACACTTCTTCAGTAGTAGAGCTGCAATTAATCAAATTACTGATTAACTAATCGCCAAATATTTTGATAATCATTTAATTGGTTTGAGTCATTTTTTAAAGAAAAAAAGTCAAACTTCTCTGATTCATCCTCATGAAAGTGAATATTTTCTGGTTTCTTTAGTCCTTTATGACAGTAAACTGAATATCCTTGGGGCGTGGACAAAACAAGACATTTGAGGACGTCACCATGAGTTTTGAGAAATACTGATCGATTTTTTTCACCATTTTCTGACATTTTATAGATGAAACAACTGATCAATTAATCAAAAAAGTAATCAACTATGAAAATAATTGTTAGCTGCAGCCCTAATCAGCAGCAATAAGAAAACCGTTCAATAAAATGTTCAGCAGTTTGAACTAAATGCAAAATGCCATGAAAGCAAATAATAAATATGCCCAGCTCATAATAATAATGAAGCGAGCAACAACTGACATGCAAACAGCCAATCATTTAACAGACCAACCCAAAGCGTGCTCCCTCCTTGGCCTCCTAACGGCCTATCATAACCCTAGGTGCTAGGAGTGACAGTAAACAGCCAGTCATTTAATAGATGTGTTGTTCAGTTGCTTCATTGACATGTGACAATGACAGAAACAGTGTGGAGTGGCAAAATGAGTGCAGATTGGAGAGAAAACTGTGAATAAAGAAGGGCAGGCCAGCTCACCTGTATGTTTTTGTTTTCTTACATGTATACCAGAACACCATTATGTATAAATTGCACAAGAATACCATATTGAGCAAGACAAGTAAGCTTGGGAGGTATAAACGTGTCACAATATACCAGGGTATTAAGAAATTCAGATGTTATGATTTTTAATACCATCATCCAGAGTACGTGTGCTGTGCACTACTACTGCACTACATGCCAGCAGGGGACAGTCCCTGTGTGGTAGTGCTGAACAGACAAACATGGAATCTGGGGGATAAAGTTGTAGGACTAACTTGTAAAAAAAAGAAAGAAGAAAATGCCTCTGTTTAGGAGTATTTTGGATTTAGCCCCGATGATAAAGGTAAGCTAGCAAATACTTAAGACTGTTGATTGGTCAGATGAGCATAACACCGTGACTTTGTGAGAGGGCCAGCGTCAGACTGATTACTGTCCATGGCGGCAAGACAATTACGGTGAATACTCGCTGAGTGGAGGAAAAGGTGGGCAGTGAAGTTGTGCTTCTGCCGCTGTTAAATGCACAGTGAGGGTTTGAGTTTGTCAGTGAATAAAGGCTCTAGTCTCTCATGAAGCAGAGCTCCTATGTGTGTGCCTTCTGTATTTGATGTAGTGTGTGCCCTCACAGTAGCTATAAGGCAGGAGCTTCACCATCACCTTTAAGCAAATAAAATCAAATAAAATTATGGTTATCTCATGGTGCTGCTAATGCTCACTTATCAAGGCAGTTATCAGACAATTCAATCTGATCTTAAAGTGATCTGATCTGGATGCCTTTGCTCTTTCCTGCCACCTCCTCCACTTATTCTTTCTCTGCTGAATGATTTGCCTACAAGTTCCAACTAGGCACACTTCAAGGAACTGTCAAAGCATTTTCAGGTTGGGGATCAAGTTCAATTTACGTGACAGTGCTGAGATTAAGAAAATGTGTGGATAGTCAATACGACAGTCATCAAAATGACTAAATATTGTTCCTTGGCTCAACAACAGGATCCAAACCAACTAGCCAGCCTGTAAGGTAACAAACACGTTAGTCTGCATATCAACCATTCAGTCAATTAGCATGCCAAACAGCCAGCAAGGTCTAACCAGTGGCCTGTGATGATACAGAGTGATGGGCCTCATTGCACACAGCAGCACCACCTCTCATTTGTCATGGATCACTGAAAGGAATAATTATACTTAATCACCCCTGTTTCCCTGGCTGCTTACCACCCTTTCTCTATAGCGGAGTCAAACTGTGATAATGGTTAATCCAGCAGCCTCTTTGGTTAGAACTAAGGCCAACATCATTTCCTTTCTTCATCTTTTCTCCTTTATCACTTTTAAGAATTAAGAAAAGAACTAATAAAATATGGCTGTGATAAAATACTCACCAGTTACAGGTCAGCTGGCAGCAGACAGAGATATCAACAACAAATGAGAACACATCTGACTGATTCACTGTCCGGCTGGCTCGCCAGGCACTCGTCGTGCTGGCTGCTTTATCTAGGATGTGAACTTTTGGTTAAGTCAGCCAGAGAGTGTCTGTCCCACTCAGTAACTCAGTGTGTGTATTAATAGCAGAAGTGTCAGATCCAGAGCAGACCAGACATCTGCCAGCTCAACCTGAACTGTTGTTAGGAAAGCGGAAGGGAAAGGAGAGGACGACAGAGGAAAAGACGAGCCAAAGTGAGATGGCCAAGTCGAAATGGAAACATCTCGTCTGAGTTGAAAGCAGATTCTGATGCAGGGTATGGCAGCATGTCCTGGGTGACATATCACACACCTCCTCTGCCTCCAGCTGATAACTCACTGATGATGCTGTAACCTATGGCTATAAATCAAGGTGGAGTTAGATTATACAGGCAGCACTGACCGGTAATATAAGCCCAAAAATGCTGCATATTAAGCCAAGTAAGAGCACACTTTCCAACTTCTACACGTCTGTGGCCAGTGGTCCATGTTGTCATCCATCCCCAATGGCTGATCGGCTGCTGAACCCTCTACCATAGTAGCATTGTAATTTAAAAGCCTTCTGTATTTGAGGTAGTTTGTCCCCTTAAGAGTTGACCTAAAGCAGGAGTTTTGTTCTTGACTTGTGTGAGAGGATAAAAAAGAAGCCGCAGGTGCAGGTCATTGCACTAATGTTAATTTCCCATATATTATTTTCTAATTAAATCTAAATCAAGATGCTCAGTTACATTGGTGGCAGCTGGGTTTCTTTTCTGTGGGGTGCTGTGCTTCTTTCAATCATACCGCTATTGCTGTCATAGCTTAGCTTCTTCAGTATAGCTACCTGCTGGCTCACTTCATTCCAAGCTCAACACAACTAACTTACGGTCATGTGGCGCAGACATGAAGACCGTTTTATACCTGGCACAGGGATGTATGTCAGACACTCGCCTGGCAGGAATGTAGGAGTTAATCTGTCCGCTCCCCTTATTGGAGAGTTGGGTCAGCTGAGTGAGACAGCTTTAGGCTGCCATCAGAGAAACAGTGGGAAGCAGCCATGACTGTAGCGGTGAGCAAGTCTGCTTTTCTGTTATAGGACAGCTAAACCCCCAACTTTCCCATAAAATACAACGATACCAGCTTTGTTTCAATGTGGACATCGTCATATGCCAGTCTGGTTGACATTGCTGAACCCTAGTTCATCTTAATGCAGAGTTTATCTGAGGGCTGTACTATGAAGCAAGATTAATGGGTTAGCAAGGTATGTTGAGTCAAAAAAAAAACACAGAATTTTCTATGTCACAGAGGTGATTATGCTGAACCGGAGCAGATTATGTTCAGAGTTTCAGATTAAAACCAGTGGGGAAAGGGACACTCATTCACTAATTCTTTTCTTGATGATGCGCTTAATGAGAGATATAGATCCTCAGTTGAGGGAAGATGTATAAGCATCTTGAGCTGTAGGTAGTGATTTCACCAAACAAAGCTGCGTAATGTAATTACAGCAGCACGGACTACATGCATTGTGTTGCCAAGGGAACCTCTGCAGCTGATGCAGAAAATAATTATTTCCCCGTTTGCTTCAGATCATATTAACACTTAAAATTTTACACAGCAGATCATCCACACACTAACAGAATAATGAAGCAACTACAGGCACTCTGAATTATGTTTTTATGCTTGATCCTGGTTTGCTGCCTGGTCCATTTTGCACTGCAGTAACTGCAGCTCAGAACACCGATTAGAAAATCGAATAGTCTATTTATAACGGATAATATTCAATCAGTAACATTAATTTTACTCTAATTTGGCCAAAAAAACTCAAGTGACTTCCCTGTCTCTTTCATTATGGCACAGTGTCAGACCGAGTGTTTGAATATGCTGTATCCAGATTAAAGTTTAATGTGCTGTTGTCACATCAGAAATAAATGGCATCAAGAGCGCATTAAGTCGATGAGTAGTTTTCTGCCAGCATTCCTCTCTTGCCTTATTTGCAGCAACATTACTGCTTTTTGCAGTAATATCCCTCTGGTAGGGATAGAAAAAAAACAAAAAAATCCAAACTGATTTACACAGTTCACAACGGAACAGAAACATCCAGCTTGTACTCCAATATGAATAAATGAATAAAGATATACACTGATCTATGCCTTAAGACATGGGACTAGGGCTATGACGTTTTTCAACATCTGTGCCATTAGGACTTCTTGACTTCTGGTAAGAAAACCAAAACAAACATTAAACTAAGCCAAGCTTCTCAAATCTTTAATATTGTTTAAACAAACACCTGCAAGAGGACAAAGTTAGGCCTACCATTTAAATCAGGCAATGTCTAATTAAAGTATTAGTTAACTAAACTAACTTTCCATATACAGCAGTTTCTGATACTCTGTGCTGAGAGCAAAACCCATATTTAAAGGCTCATGAAGCTGAAAAGCAAATAAAAGCTGGATTTAAAACCACAAGATCAGGAATCTCCAAGTCAGCTTACTTTACTTTATAATGACATTTGTGATCCTAGGTCACAAGTCCTGAGTTTAGTATAAAGTAATGTGAAGACACTGCCTCAAATTCATTCTGTTTAAACCCAGTATTTCGGCACCATGATTGGCTGTTTGCATGCCAGTTTTTATAGTAGTATTACACTGTAGAATCAGATTCCAGTGGTGGCTGCATAGGGTTGTTTCCAACTTGTGTTAACATTTCCAATAACTCCAGAGCGTTATCAGTCCAAAAGTCAAAATCTATTGAACCCAGACAGATGTCATCATTTCCAAAATTGTCAACATGTTTTTATCTAATGAAATATTCTGCATCAATCCATATTTGTGGATGCTCTCCTGCTTGGCACACGCAAAGGAAGGCATGCACCAGTACTAATGAGCAGCTATCAAACAGCACCATAAATCACATTTATGTTGTTTAAACCAACGACTTATGTTTATTAATGAAGTGATTAAATTAATAAAAGATGATAAATTACTTCATTCAAACTGAGGATTTTGTTAGAGGATTTTGGGGCAATGATGTCATAAAATATGACAACACACATTCAAAGCTTCACACAAAAACCTCAATAGAAGCTTCAAACCTTAAAAAAAAATACATTCAGTACAGCCCTACAGCATGGAAGCCTTTTCCATACCCAATGTTAATGATTTTGGAGTGCACTCTAAGCTTGCAAAGGCCAGGTCTGTGAGGGCATCAGCAGTTTGAAGAGCGCAGTGACTACAGAGTAATAACTGCAGACAACACAAGAAGATCACATCTCATATTTTGCACTGTTCCTTATATGTCTGAGTCATATCACAATTTTCAGCTCAAGTCCAAAAACTAACTGGCACTGTCAGTGATGAGTCCTCGCCATGCAGTGTGCACCTGGGACCACCCAAGGCTGTGAAGTAAGTAAGCTAATAACTGGCAGTAGTTCCTCAACTGTCAGCTTGCTTTTACTGAAAAAGATGCAGTGCACTTCTCTATACCCCAGGGCTGCCATGGGAACCACATCAACCATACTGTCATAATACTAATGTTTTTAGGTATTAATAGGGTTGAGCAAGGTTTTCATTCAATTGAACATTGATGGATAATGTGTGACATACATCAACATTGTGATGGAAATAGGATTTTTGGAACTGCTGCAAAGTACTTCTAGCTCCTTACTGGAATTTAAAAAAGGAATGTGTAAGACTTGGTTGTATCAGTGTCCACTAGGGCTAACATGGAAAAGCACCTGAGCTGCAGAGTGCAAGAAAGGCAAGTATTTCATCAATGTCACTTTAAGGGTGCTGGTATTGGTGTTGTAATTTTGAAAAGACACCCAGCCCTAGTGTCCACTCCACAAAAAGCTTTAAGAATATATTCTCATGTTAAAAAAGATAAAGTCTAAACAAATTCAGCATCACTTCACAAAAACATACTCATGCAAAAATCAAAGACGGTATGCTCATAATTCCTGCATTTGTAATAAAGTGTTAAGTAATTCTCCAAACTAAAAGGTTTTAAATCAAATTGCCTACTTATTAATTCATTTCATTAGGCTAATTAAGGAAAATCAAACTCAGCCCAAGTTTATTATTCATTGTCATACCATAAGTCAGTATAAAAAATTCTCCCTTAAGAAGACAAGAAAATACCAGCAGTTCTACACATAGCCAAAAAAAAAAAACACCCAAAAAGATCTTTTCTCCAAGCAATGAAACATTATGACTAATTCATTTTGTCAGCAATGTAGGCTCTCATCCTGAAATTAGGTCTAGCAGTGGAGCCTCTGACTGAACGTGTCCTCGTGTCTCGAGAATGAGCGCCATTCACAACCTTTGCCACCTGTCACCCCATTCATTCGCATGTGTCTCTCTCTGTTTGTGCGCCACTCTTGGGAGCCCAGCTAGCTCAGACTAATCCCCACCAAAACTGACTGACAGGGTGACCATTTGCTCTCTCAGCCACAATTCTAAATTGCTCTTTCATACACCTTCATAGACGCGCATATCAGGTTCCCCACAGCCTTCTGTTGCATTCTTGTGCTTTGAAATTAATGCAAGAGGTGGAAGGGGCCAATAAGTATGAACACCTAACCACTGTAGCTCTACAAGCTCAAGGGACTAGAGCGAGACACCAGAAGTTCAGATCTACAAGTTAGTGTAGGAGTTAGAAGGAGTAATTCTCACATGTATCATGCTCCTGATTGCTCATGGGATTTTTATGTTGTACCTGATATGAAGAACTAGACCACATCTGCCAACTGGCGTCATTAGCCATACTGGTTTTAATGGAAATAAAAAGGTAATGTATGTGCTCCAACACTCCCATCCTCATTCACATGCAACACTCCTCCACAGCCTTCTCTGTCTCTCTCTCTCTTGAGATTAAGCGTCTCCTCCTGAGTGTCACCTCCCAGAGTTTAAGTGGGACACACGCAGACACACTTACATTTCCCTTCGCAGTTTAACTCAGCCACTTAATTAAGACTGGACCGTCTATTCCGTAATAATCCTAAATACATTTTCAAACCGCTTCCATTCTGGTCAATGAAGGCAGTTGCAACAACACAATTACATCACACCAGACTGTGAACAGTATGACAACCCTTTGAACCAGCAGGTCAAACATTACGAAGAGCAACATCATGGGTCAAATTGCAGAGCTAAATAGCTGTCATTACGTTTGGTAAAGGTTGCATAATACTTATCCTCTGAAACAACCAACACAAGCTACTTCTCAGCTTGATTCCTCATTCCTGAGATACTTTCACATTTAGGCCTAAATATCTTTGGTATGACAGGTATTGGAAGTTCAGCGCGCCAACACTTTTTACAACAATGATGCATATAGACATGTTTGGCAGGGTTCAAAATTTGAATCCAACTGCAGAACAGACCATGCAGGTAAGTAAAGGTTTGTGCAACATTTGGATGTGGAATACAGGCAAAAGTCTTTAGTTTATTGAGGTAAAAAATATATGAATGAATGACATCTATTTTCATTTTCTACTGTTCAAAAAAAAAAAAAAATTCCTAGCCAAAACATACGTGAAAATTAATTTAAATAAAAATGAAAACAGCTCGTGGTGCAATGTATCCACAACTTACTAACGTTACAATAATAAAGCTAAAAATAGCCAGTTACTTGAAAACTAGCAGCAGAGGCCTTGTTCACAGAGCACATTTTGAGATGTTACAGTATGAAAGGGACAGGCATAATTAATAATATAAAAAAAATAACAGAATCATCTTCATGTGTCCGAATGAAGGCTGACCATCCTTTATGGGCTTAATGAGAAAGTAAAGGTAAGTGAATGTTTATTCTATGTTAGTGAAGAAATGATAAGTGAAAGCAACCTGTAGCTATTTTAAAGCTCCTTATGTAAAGATTTCAAGAATATAAACAAAATCTATGAAGCAAGAAACAGTTATTAGTTCTGAAGTCAAAATTGGCTGTTTTCCTAAATAGCTGGAAATCAATACCAGGAAAAAGGTTTTATTCGTATTTATTCTATTAACATAATTGTGTCTGTGTGTGGTGTCATCCAGCTGCTATATATCATCCTTCCTGATAAACCTGTTTGTCCGTGCACGATTCCTTCAAACCATTAAATCAGTCAGTGCGTGAGGTTGAGTTATGTAACACATGACCTAATAATTGCACACACCTCTTTCACACCTTCAGTGGCCAAAATACATGGGAGACGGATGTGATGCATCACATAGGCGGAGCGGAGAGGGTTTCTTTACCTGCTACACGGTCTTTGTAGCATGTGGTTGCATACCAGTCATGTTTTCTGAGGATATTTTATGTAGGAAAGATGATAGATGATCGGCTTTGCTGTGTGCATATTGGGTTTTGCCAACTGTGGTTTTGCAAGGTTTGGAAGCATAGGCTATCTGGTAGTGAATTAATTATGTAGATCATTTTAAACTACAGGATCATGGACACACATTTATTTGACTGATTTATTTTAATGTGCAAAATGCCAAAACACACACAAGTTGCTGCTGCTGTGAACACAGCTCTATGCACTTGTTGGAGGACCAAGCAACCATGGGTAGAGAAGAAACAAATAGACAGACTACATTGAGATGAGCAGTGTGATGCCTGCACAGGTGCACAAGGCTTCCATTGATTATAATGGACACAGTCTGGTACTGGCATGCTACAGCAGACATGTCGCACTGCATCCGTGCCCCATGTAGCCCTATTCCTGCTCTAAGTGACTGGAAAACTGCTGTACTATTTGTGTGTGACAGTACATGCAAATCTTTCCATCCTATTCAGTCATTACAAAATGCCTCAGGCACAAAGCAAAATGCAGCTCAAACAAATCATATCGTGATTATTTTGACAGATATTGCGACTGCATTCACAGTTGGTGGCAATGATCGTTGTTGCATCACAATTTTCACTTTCACTCTGATTTCAATATTTTGATCAATTGCCCAGTAAGTTTGGCTACTGTTCTGCGTGCATAGTCCACATCCAACAAAAAAAAAGAGGAAGTTCTCTTTTGAATGATGTGTACTATCAGCATCACCAGTGTGTCATTCACAGGAAGGACATAACTCTTCATTTTGCATTAGAGCCTCCTAGTCACGCAGTGGCTGTATTAATGAACTGTTAGCTCTGTATTACTATTATACACCAGAGGTTCACTTTCAACACACTGCTGCTCAACTGCAATCCATTTAAAACACAATCCGGAGCGGAGACAAGACAGATTTACAGGGACAAGAAACCACCAGGGACAGAAATACAAGTGTAAATATTGAAGCTAAACCAGATAACATTTATGTAAGTGTTATACTTCAGCTCTTTTGTTTCCATTGGACAGTCTGACAGCAATGAAATAAAAGCCAGCAGGGCCACTAAAGGCATTCTGTGACTCTGGACATTTTACACATCCGTAACACTCAAAAGGACCAATGATTTATGGACTAGTCAAACCAGAACAACCAAAGCCAGAGGACGTTGCCTACGCAGCACCCCTGAATGTATAGAAAGAAAGTTTACAAATATGATTCAAGACAAAACAAAACTACCCGAGGAGTAATCATGTAACCTACTGGTACCCACCTCTAGTAGAAACAATTACAAACATTTTGTTCGGGGAGGAAAATGGTACAGATAACGAGGAAGTTGGTCTTTGGCCCGGTGGTAGGAACCAGATGAATGAGTTCTAATCAAAGCAAGCCAGTCCGTGTCAACACAGGACTGTGTAATCGCTGCATCCTGCCTCCCTCTCATCCTCTCTTGGCCCAGTCCAAACAATAGCACGGATTAACTGTTCTTCCCATCTACTGGCAGCAGGCAACAGTAACCAGGACTGCAATTAAGAGCTCCTCTGACGGCTCTCTAGAGACACAGTTCTGATGCCCTTGAGGTGCAGATGCCAAGGCCTGCCAAGCAGCCCTGCAGGGCACAAATAGGTTGCTATGGGTCATCGATGGCTACTTGTGCGCTGGATGGCTTTTGGAAGTCAATGGCTTTCCATCAACTAAAGTAAAGTACGAAATGTTGAACCTCTTAATACAAGCTTTAATCTGTCCCCACTATCAGATGGTACATTAAGGTGAGGCACCACCCTCTGTAATGAAACTACAGAGGGTTCATAACCTGTCTCCACTGTCATCTACATGAGGAAGACACGACAGACAAGGAATGTGGCTCTCAATTATGTTAAACAGATTATCTTAACTTTTATCTCCCAAACATACCTAAAAACACACACCTGTTTTGGCTCCAAGAAAGTCTTGTGGATAAAATGGACTCTATTCCCCAGGGATGGTCATTACAAAAACCAAAAGTAAACCTTTCTGTGGCCTGGGCTGCACATGTGCAAACAATAAGCACTTTCACCTCATTACACTCATTTTCACTGCAACAAACGCACAAAGCTAATGGCTCTGACCACAGCATCACAAGCCCCACACCAGCCACTGACTGCAACACTTGACTAAACTGCAGAGAGTACAGACAAAAACCACGGTACCAGAGAGGGGCCATCGATGGCTCCAAGTACTCTCAACAAAACAACTGCAGAGGGCTGTGGCTGTACAGCACAGCCCAAAGCAGGACCTATACAATTACAGTACTATCAGTCCCTATAAGTGCATCACTCACAACAGCCACCTGGCAGAGCACACAGATTGTTAGGCCCGCTGAACAGCCCTGCTCAGCACAATAAAGTATAGTGAGCTGCTGCATATCAATAATTCTGAGTGCAGGATGGCAGACAGCCTCTTAGTGCAACCAGTGCAGATGGTGGTACACTACAAATTCATGGGATGGAAAGGGCATATTAAACAGCTCCACACACCGCTCATGGGGTACACTTGGGGGTAGATACTCTGGATCCTGTTCATAAACATTATCTGAAGCATATGTAGTTGCACTGGGACACAGTTTAATACTGGGAGGAATGGCACAAGACAACTGATGACTCCTGGACTGTAACCTCAACAGTGTAGTAAGTCTAGCAAAAGGATGAATTGTTTTCAACTACTTCAACAAATACACAAGTGCTGGGAAAGTTCCCAGATATTAAATGTTGTCTAAATCAGTTGTTCCCAATATGGGAGCCACAGCGATCTTTGGTGCCTAGAGGACAGGCCACAGTCCACATCATTATCATTGTTTATTTTTGTGCTCATAAGGTTTCACAAAATTTAAAGAATGTGTTACATTAGTTATGTCTTATGTTCTCTTTTCAAACATATAAAATACAATATAAAACATATTTTCCAGCTCAGGGGTTAATCAGGTGCTTGGCAGTCAGAGAAATAATGACCGTCAGAGCAGCAAAGGAAAGTTTTGACACAGTAAACAAATACTGATACATCTCAGCCTTCAACAAGTCTGAGATACATTAAAATTTTCCAACCAGGCACAGACAGGCCATCAACCACTGATTGCAGTTTTATTCATGTAGGTGTGTGTGTCTCCTCTCATAAACACAATTTAGTGTACAGTTGAGCTGTAATATGATAAAGTTTGACATCAGGCCACTGTTTTTTCCTGCTTGAAACTAGGGGTGTGCGATATGACGATATTAGATCGTGAAGGATTAGAACGTGTATACGATCTGCCAAAGTGAGGAGATCGTATAGATCGTCTAGGTCATGTTCTATAAATTGCAGTTCTATGCTGATGCACCGACGCACCAGACGTATTACTGGCCTGACCGACCACTCATAGCGAATTACGGGCAGTGACACAATTTCTTACCCGCCTCTTTGTTTGTGTGTGTAGCGGTAGCTGCATGGAGAGCCATAAGCAAAAAAGGAGGAGTTGGTCGCAAGTTTGCACAGAGACAGTTCGCACATCGGATGGCAACACGACAAACTTGTTCAATCACTTGAAGAGAAAGCACCCTAAACAGTATGC
>JAJHUR010134564.1:22118-66725 GCA_027495735.1 Lutjanus campechanus
CACAGCGATCTTTGGTGCCTAGAGGACAGGCCACAGTCCACATCATTATCATTGTTTATTTTTGTGCTCATAAGGTTTCACAAAATCTAAAGAATGTGTTACATTAGTTATGTCTTATGTTCTCTTTTCAAACATATAAAATACAATATAAAACATATTTTCCAGCTCAGGGGTTAATCAGGTGCTTGGCAGTCAGAGAAATAATGACCGTCAGAGCAGCAAAGGAAAGTTTTGACACAGTAAACAAATACTGATACATCTCAGCCTTCAACAAGTCTGAGATACATTAAAATTTTCCAACCAGGCACAGACAGGCCATCAACCACTGATTGCAGTTTTATTCATGTAGGTGTGTGTGTCTCCTCTCATAAACACAATTTAGTGTACAGTTGAGCTGTAATTTGATAAAGTTTGACATCAGGCCACTGTTTTTTCCTGCTTGAAACCAAGTACCACCCCAAGCTGCATGTGTCATTCACCACTACATCACATTTGCGGCTTAGACTGGTTGCAGGTCATGTTCTTTCGTCTATCCAATTGTGTCCAGATGGATTTTGGTCTGCAGCCCTTTGAAATCAAAAATGAACAGAAAGATCCCAGACTAATTCACATTTTGTGAATTCACATTTGTGAATTAGTCTGGTGATGCCAGGCTAGATGAACTGCAATCACTGTAGTAATGCTTAAACAGGTCACCCTAAAATCAAAAATATATATTTTACCTCTGGCCTGTAGTGCTTTTTATCCATCTAGATTGTTTTGGTGTGATTTGCAACGTTTTGGAGAAATCTGCGGTTGAGATGTCTGCCTTCTCTCCAATATAATGACACTAGACGGGACTCGACTTGTGGTGCTCGAAGCACCACAAAAATACAAGCCAGTAATATTTGGGCGATTATAATAACTTGAAATTTCAGTGAACTCATGTCCCATGTGTTCCAGCTCTTTTCTCCCAGGGCAAACGTTTTCTGTCACCCCACATCATGAAATCACATATATAGCCTTGGCTTGGTCCCTAAATGGGAACCTGTTAATTAAAACAACAAAACTTCACATTCAAGGGAAATATAACTGCAAACTCCAGTTCTATGTAGCCGATCAGATCATTTCATATTACAGGTCTGTGAGCAATGGCTTCTGTGAGAATCCAACATGATCTGACCCTCAGGTTCCTGTGCACCACATGCAGCCAACAGCAGCAAGACATAACATGGACAATCTAGTATTCTTAGTCAGCCACTTTTCATGTTTCATGATATACCTTCCAGCACCTAAGGCTTCATTCATTATGAACAACTGCTAATTATTTAAGAGCAATGTACTACTTCTTTTATTGTTCAAGATAGAAAATACCATATCAAAGTTCTGAGGATGACTGAGTGTGTGTGGCTCAGTGTGTGTGTAAAGTTCAATGAGGAAAGTAACCACAGTTTCCTCATTGCCTCTGCCGCACCTCTTAAGTTTGTAAGAACCGTGACTGAAAAAGGGGAAGCAAATAATACCTCGTTGACAGTCTTTGAAAGCACTTTCCTCATGCATAAACAATCATGGGACCGATTTCAGACTCCTTCAGGATTAGCACCACATGGAGAACCACACCAGCCGAAAAACAAGCTTAACTGGACACATCTCATTATCCAATTTGAGAGCTGGACATAGGCCCGTGTTTGTACCATCACTGAAGCAACCTGATGTGAAAGACATCATATCAGTCATGGAAGGACACAACAATCTGTCTGTCTGCACTCTGTCAGCCCTCATAGAAAATCAATGAGCCAGTTAATTTCGTGCAATGGGACACCCACGGACATCAGTACCAGTAGTAGAGCTGACCTTGTAGCACATGGCCTATGGCAGCCTGCAAAATGATCAGAGTCAAGTACTGTTAGCAGCATACCACGACTGGAACACACAGCTTGATATTTAAAACAAGTCCAGCTCTGCATATTCTGTTGCATGGAGGCCTGGCACATGATTGATGGTTGCTCTGGATAGAGGATATCTAAACACAAAACAGGCCATGGTGAACACGTGTTCAGGCTCTGAAAGCATAACAGCCAGTGTGTTACAGCAAGGTGTGACAAAAATGTGTGAAACAGGTGCTAGCCACATTGTGAACCACATTACACCACTGTGCTAAAGCAGGTTTTTAATATCACTTTGATAAAGCTGCCCTATGTAGTTTGATGCCAAAAGCCTGTGTTCTTCTTTTTAGGAGGTTAATAAGTGGAGTGGACACTGAGTTGGTGCCATAGGGCTGGTCCATCCAACTTAAAAGAATCAATGAATCATACAAAATAAAATAGCTGTTGTGCCTGAGTGAAAGCACCAGACTTGCATAAACAGACTGAATCAAAGATCTAGCTCACATCCTGTCTGGTCCTACAGTACGGGAACTCTGCTATTTTCTAATTAACAGTGTGACTCATTTCATCACTGGAGCATCATTCATCAGCCTACATGTTTTACATACCTACGGCTGGAGCATCATACTCATCACCCAGCAGTATTTCCGGAGCAGAGTATGCCAGAGACCCACAACTGGTTGTCAGCTTTTTCCCCGGCTGAAACTTGTTACTGAATCCAAAGTCAGTGAGCTTGACAAGCCCTTGTTTCTCGAAGAACACCACATTCTCTGGCTTGAGGTCCCTGTGCACCACATGAAGCCGATGGCAGTAGGAGATAGCATGGACAATCTGGGCAAAATATTTCTTAGCCAGCTCTTCATTCAGACCCTCCTCATGTTTCATGATGTAGTCAAACATATCCCCTCCATCTCCTAGCTCCAAGATGAGGTAAAGCTTGGTCTGAGTATCAATCACTTCATACAGGCGCACAATGTTGGGGTGCTGGACCAGCTTCATGCAGCGGACTTCCTGGAAAAGGTGGCCGGTGGCCACGGTGTCCAGCTTCGTCTTGTCGATAACCTTCACTGCCACTTTCTCCCCGGTGAAGACGTGGCGTGCCAGCTTGACAACGGCAAAGTGGCCACGGCCCAGCGTCTTGTCCAGGTCGTACAGGCCAGCGATCTTGCCATCGTAGCCCCGCTTGAAGCCTGCCATAGCTGGAGAGGGCGATGGGGAGAAGGGAGCCCCCACTGAGGGCAGGGGCTTATTGGCTGAGTCGTGTGGGTCCAGCTTAGTTCAGTTCATCGAAGGCTGAAGGAGAAACCCATGGCTCCAGCTTCCTAAATGATATAAGACACACAAAGTGACAACCATTTCAATAAAGATCTAAGATTACATTAACTATGTGCCAACATCTTACAGAGACCTGATCTGCCACAACATTCCAGATCAAGCTGTTGCACTTGATGGGTGGACCGTACACAAGCTGACAGTATGCAACACGCAAGACTCAGCATGACGAAGGCAGGCAGACTCTGTATTTACTTTGAGGACAAACACAATTATAGCTGATGGATAATGCTTCCAAAAGGTCAAACTTTTAATGTTAATATGTCAGCCATTTTATCATCGTTATCTTGTTGCTGCTGTTTACATTCAACCTGACGTAAATGTTAAAAATGCTATACAGATTTATTTCCTATGTGTATACATGTATATAAATAACTGCATATATTCTTTATTTTTTCCATTACGTTTTATTGCATCCTATTCTATTCATATATTAATTATTTGTATCATGCGGGTGTTGCATGAAGGGACAAAAAATGCTTTTCATTGTGCAACCCTGTGTTGTATAATGATAATAAATCTTGATATAAATTATCTTGATAGCTTGAGAAACACAGATTGCATTACATGGGCAAAGTTGATCATTAAACTAAATGAGATGTAAATGAATCACAATAAAATATATAACATTTTTTCATTTCCCTCTGATTGTGATATCTGTCAGACATAAACCTGCCCCCTCCCATACTCTTGAGTCAAATATTGAGCAGAATAATGCTGGATATATTACAAAATAAATGAAATTCCATTATGAGTACTGAATGCTGATCTTCAGAACAATAATAATAAGGCTGCAACTAACAATTATTTTCATAGTTCATAAGTCAATATACGTTTTTCTCAATTAATCGATAATAGTTGTTCTTTTAAAATGTCAAAAAAGGTGAAAAATTACAATCAGTGTTTCCCAAAGACCAAGATCCATCTTCAAAAGTCTTGTTGAACTCCCAAAGATATTTAACGTTAGTTTACTATCATAAAGGAGTACAGAAAACATAAAATACTAATATTTAAGATACTGAAATCAGAGAAATGTGCCTTTCTTTCTTAAAATATACTCACACAGATTATTCGATTATCAAAATAGTTGATAGTTACTTTAATGATTGATTAAACATTACAGGTCTAAATAAACTAGCCCATAAAATCTTAATCGTTAAATACCAGCTTGCTGAACATTCAAAGAAGCCGTCGGGCTTGTTTTGACAGGATGGCTGCTGCACTGACGTTAGCTCATTAATCCTGATGTGCTGCCTCGTGCTGCTACGATGAACCAAGTCAAACTTTCCTAAAACTAGAATAAAACGCTCCCAATAGTCGCATGTATAGTCAGCTGTTCTGCTACCACAGCTGAGTTTGACAGACCAGTCCTGAAGTCAGCTGCATAACGGGCCCAGCGGCAGCACAAACAACTAACGCTAGCTTGACGTTACCAGGGGCTAGCTCGTTGTTCATTGATTGATCAACGTTAGCTTACTGGCTGACTAACGTAACCGCTTTCGGTCTCTAACGTTAGAGGGCTGCCCTCTAAGTAATTCACAAACCCATCTAATGATAATGTCTACAGAAACACATTTAAGCTAGCTGTATGACAGAACACTGGTCTTACAGGTACACAGGTGCTGCTTTAAATATCACACAGCTAGCCATAGTTAGCATGTAGCAAGCTAAAGTTACTACGGCTCGCTCAGCTCACCTCTCCAGCGTCTCTTCGGTAAACATAAAGCCCCGAGTCCAGTCCCTACCGGGTATCTTGGGTACTTCGGGTGCTCTCTTCCGAAGCTTAACGCAAATTATCAGGGAAGACGAGGATGGTACCGCCTCTTCGAGGTGACCGCGGTACTCAGAAGGTGCCTATGCCCGGGGTTCATCCGTAAAACGAGGCATTGCATCGTTGGCAACGGCAGCCCTAATCGGAATCGTTGTATCCTCCCAGCCGAGGCGGTGGGGCTGTGATGCTGCATTCACGTGCTGAAAAAAGTGTCGAGAATTTCACAACAGTTTTCGTTTCGCCAACATTACCATACTTCAGACACGAGTTCGAAAATATTTCACGTGTTCAAGAAATATGCATTACAAATGTTTAGTAAATCAATGATGTAATGATACACAAAAACAATTTCCCCCCATTAAATCTACTATACGGGGGACTCTTTTTTTTCCCATAACCACAACAGGAAGAAAAAAATGTTTTGTCATTTCACTATTTTGTTATTATTGTCAAACTAAAACGCGTTTCATTGCGATTGAGAGGTTGCATGTATATTCATAATTTAGGAGCTCGGAGTCAGGTCCTTACGAGGAGCACTTGAAGGCAGCATAAGAGCATCACCAACCGCATTCAACTCTGACGTCAAACAAAGTCTTTTGATTGGGAAATGTTGCAGAAACAGTGTTTAATTTACATAACAATAAATAATAGGCCGCAGAATAAGTGTCGAATTGATGAATGTGCGATGAAAGGGGGAGTTTTAAGACGGTGTTTTTTGACATGCATAGCAGGACGTCCAATATGTCGCCCAAATGAGGCGACAACATCACACAGCACTAGATGTGATTATCATCTTTAATATTTGTGTTTAATTCTGCAAGATTTACACAGTTTACCCTTTTGTGAGATGCATCAATTTGCCTGTCAGTGTTGCTTGCTTGGTCTTACCAACGAACGGCGCACAGTGACATCTAGTGACGGACAAAACAGACATTGTTTTGGCCTTGACTTGACTTACCTGAGTATATTCTTGTTCTGACTGGATGTTTACATTGGCTTAAAAAGAAAAAATGTGGACTGAGTTTGAAGGCATGTTAAGTTTCAACAATATTTTAACATTTTCTTTGAATTTGGTCCTGGAGGGTTTGTACTGTATTTACAGTAGTGAGCATTGACTAAAATATATGATTAAAAGGGTGTAATTTTATTTTTGACCAGTGTAAGTACCGCGCACCCCATGTTTAAAAGACATAATGCCTAAATATACAGAATTTACAGAATTTAATTGACAGAAATCGGACCATTAGACCTTTTTCACAGCAGCCATTTTGACATGACATAGAAGGGCAAACAGTTGTGCAAGCTGGCTCACTGGAAAGGCTGTGTGACACTAAATGGAACAGGGCCGCAATTAGTATCATTGGTAACACTTGTGTTTACTCTACTGTAAGAGAGGTTACACTTAGCCATAACTATAAAATTGCTTGTTACTGAATGAAATTTCTTAAGGGCTATGGATAAAGCAAGAGCATAGGGGCAGCTTCTGTATAACTCAAAACTACAAATGTGGCATATCACTTCTTACATCATATCACTCAACCAATCTTAATCATCACTCACATTTCATGCAACGTGCAACATGCATTATGTAGTTCCTAATTTAAATGAAGGAGCAGAATATACAGTAGTTACATTAATTCAATCATGCAAATTTTGTCAATAAACCTGGGGGGAAAATAAGGTAATCTACAAAATAAATCTTCACAAAATAAATCTCATTTTACTCAACTATTTCATGTCATTACGGCTGCAGTGAAAAAGGTCTATATAGGCCTTTTGCTGCAGCATAAATTTCGACTTGTTAAAGTTGGAAAAGCACAGGTGTAATTAATAACATTAAAAATAGCTATTGTCCCAGTTGCCAATAGGGCAGCATCTGTCAGCTATCACATATAATTTCATGCAGCCATAATTAATGTTATTAGTCTATTAAAGGGCGAAACATGAGTGGAGAGATATAACAAATGCAGAATCTTCCATTCGGCCGTACTGATTGATATACAATTAAGCGAGTGCTGTCGACCTGGATTTAAGAATAGCTGAGATAAGAAATTCTTTTGGCGTTTATGCTTTCAGTAGAGTTCGGCAGAGCACTATAACAAGGAACACTAAAGCTGTTCTGGTAGTTTGTTGTGGACCTTATAGATCATTTTCACAGCTGCAAATAGTAAAGGGAACAGGTGTTACCAGTGATACTAATTAAGGTTCTGTTCCAGTCTGGTCAGACAGGGTCAGGTTGCCGCTGTCGTACATGTTAACTCACTGGAAACGGGACTTTAATTAGTGTCACCGGCAACACCTGTGTTTACCTTACTATTTCATATCAGTAAGGCTGCTGTGAAAAGGTCTATCAACACTCTTTGTTATTTTTATCCTTCAATTTTTGACTACAGTGTGACAGACAAGAACAAGGTGACTTGAGCTTTCAGTGTGTAAGCCATGGCTTTAATATTAATGCACACTGACATTTCTAGCAGATATAAGAATTGGGATATTATCATACTCACAGCAATAAAATAAATAAATAAATAAATAAATTTAAAAAATGGCAGCGGTGCTTGCTTTTCTCTTTTCAAACTCAAGATGGGAGTGTTGCTTTGCAGTTGCCACACTGTGTCCTGTACACTGTTGTCCAAACAAGAATTACAGTTGCTCATCTGGAGATTCATAGGAGCTTGTTTGATGAAGAATATCTAAAATAGATGTGTTTTTTGTTATTTTTTGCTGAATGGTCAGCTTATTACCTCTTGATCACTTTGCTGTACGGCCCATCTATTCTGGGACTAATACATTTATTTCACACTTTTTCTTCACTCAGCGCACTAAGAACCTCAGAAAAATGGGCATTTCAGGACTCATGAGAGGGTCATAATTCTTCATTTAAAACTAATATAATGAACTTAGATTATAGCATAAGCTTAGTCATAACTATTACATTGCATCATGGATATGGAGTCCCTTTCATTTTCTTATTTCATTTCATTTTGCACTCTGCAGACATGCTCAGCCTGCAGAGACCTTTATACTTTATTATTAAAGGCTGAATGTCTCCATGGTATTTACATTCCTTACCGGCAGCATTACTGAAGGTCATCCATGTGCTTTTCCATCTGAGAAAAGTCTAAATGTTTTCTGCCTATGGTGACAAACTCTGTCGTTTAGATCTTTTAATTTATATTATAATTTACTTAATTAGTATCATATTACTGATAGGAGCAATTTTGCCTGCAAGTACATTTTGTTGATGATACAAACATACTTTCACTCAGGTAAAATTGTAATGGAATATCTTTAAATCATATATAGTATATTATATACAGTACATTAGTATAGTATATATTTTACTTTACAAAGGATCTCAATACTTCTTTTACAAGTGTGAGATAAAGATCCACAAGATGCAATAATTCTCAATGAATTGAAGTTTTTAATTTTTTAAATTTAATTTAATTTAATGAATTAATTTATTTATTTGCCGAAGGGGAGAAAACAAGCACACAAAATGCATGAGGACTCAGTATTAATATCAAAAAACAGCATTAAAAAAGCAAAATAATACATAGGAGATTGTATTGCTCTTTCTTGCTTTACTTGACAAGAGAATTGATGTGGAAGTTAATATCAATAAGTAAGGTAAACTTTGCTTTTCTATTGCTTCATTTCATGCTGTATACGTATATATAATATGAATTTGTACTAAATCATTAGGAATTTTACATGTCACAATTAAAGAGGTCGAGTGTCATCGCGAGATCTGAGCGCGGGATTTCCCTCGGCGGTAGGTGGAGACTGGACACAGCGGAGTGTATCCAGGCAGCTGCTCTCTCGCAGCCTTTCTGACAGCTAGGCTAGCTCGTAAACAACACCAAAAAGCCCCGGCGGTGTCTCGGAGAATGTAATGACTGAACCCGCCTTTGTTTTTACTAATAGTCCCGGTATCCGCCGGCATTCTTCTTTTCATTTCCACTACATGTCTGGTGTTCCTGCTCAGGACCGTCTCTGCATTACACTGATGCTGCCTAAATGAGCTAACCTCTCAACTGTCTCAAAGACAAAAGCAACATTCTCACTGAGACCTGAGGTAAGAATGATTGGAAACACAATGGCTTTTACTTGTTTCTTTGGACCATAAAGCGGTTGTATCGATACAGTTGTTTCAGGCTGACTGTCACAGGGCTCTGCCTGTGTGCAGGTGTTGGTGTATCTCACAGACGAGTGTGTCCGACTGCTACCTCGTAAGAAAGAAGCTTCCAGCTGACATAGTTCAACATACGCTTATAGCTGTGTGAATAAATATACCAAACCTAACCCAGAAAATATATTATCCAATTCATGTATATGTCCTTTGACTTATGAAGTGATGTGAATATTATACACTTCAAAATATGATTAAAAAATACTTCTGATGGCTGTATGATTAAATGAATGAATATTTATCAGTAGTGCAAAAACCTCCAGTGTCCAGATATATATTTTGAATGGATGTGATCTGATTTATTTTTTTATGATTTTAATATAGATTAACACATTGTCAAACACGTTCAAAACAACAGTAGACATGCAATGTGTTTTTGCACTCAAGGTGTAAGCCGTGATGATGAGGTGGTTGTTAAATCAGTGTTAAAGCTGACCTCTAGTTTTGGATGATTTAAGGCAAACATCACTAACATTTTTTTTTCTCTGAGAAAATAAATAATTCATCACTTCATCATCATTTGATCATAGTAACTGCTGTATTTTCTATGTATCTGTGCAGGAATAATTTGAATTTTCTTTTGGAGTGGGGTTGAATGAGGTACTTAGTGACTATCAGTGTTTTGCCTACAATAGATGGCGGTCGGTACACCCCCAGTTTTGAGAAGCAGCAGGAATACAGGTGTAGGAAGCTAAGTAATGTACTGCTGTGAACAGAGTCAGTAGAAAAAACATATTTCAGCCACTTTACAAAGAAAAACTCCAAATATTGCTGTCTCTAAAGCAGCCAGAATCCTTTAGCAAAATCAGTAATTTTGCCTCGCAGAACCCAGGAGTTGTTGGCTTATTATATTCATTCCATAAATAAACAGAACTCCCTCTGAATAGCCAGTCTCAGGGATCAGGTGTCGGTCAGTCGCAGGAACATCTCAGGTAAAATTAACATTTGGGTTCATGCAGATTCATGCAAAAATCACTCCATAATCACTTGAATATGTTTTTCAATGAAAATGAGAATAATGATGTAGAAATTCTCATTTGATATGATGTTGTAAATCTTATCACAATTGCTATATCAGTCAAAATAATCACAATTAGATATTTTTTCATAATTGTTCAGCCCTCATGTTTATGTAAAGGCAGTTTCCAATCAAAGAAAGCTGTCTGGTGGCAAAGTACATTTTTCTGCTGACTTGTTGATCCACAGTAGTTCATTGCTTAGCCTCCTCCACCAGTACTCCTGCTGCTTCTCCAAACTGGTGGTGTGCTGACCGCCATCTACTGTAGGTAATACACTGACCACGGCTAAGCACCTCTTACAGCCCCACTTTAAAAAATTCAAACTATCTCTTTAAACTCCAATCCACAAAAAAGATGAGTAAATTGAGTTTTAGTGGATACACCTGCCTCACTGAATTGATACATCTTCCTCGCTTGATCAAAGCGTGTGTATCCGGCTCCCCCAGTGTCTGTCAGGAACGTACAGTTGGAAGGTTTCGAGCACAAATGTGAGAATAATTGCTTATGCTCATTGTGTAACTGAACACTTTGAGGAAAAAGAAAATAGGCTGATAGGTTTATCTTTGTTGACCATAGCTCTCCTTCTCTGTTCCACAAAATGACACCAGTGCTGTGAAAATGAAAATACCATAATGCCGCTTGTGTGGTATTTATGGTCCATCAACTCGCAGATTAGACGATATTTCACGTCCCTGGAGTTTCTTTTATTTTTCAGAGGGTTCTCCGACTCAAATGAGAGCCACAGTTATAGAAAACACCCTGAAATCTCCTGGAATTAGAATAGTTCAGTTAATATTGATGTGGTTTATTTGAATCCCCCTGCCATTCAAATGTGGGTCTTGACCCCAAATTTTAAAAAGACCTGTTTTACAAACTGTTGGATAGTCACACAAGGCCAAAAAGCATCTGTGTCTAGTTTCTAATATGCTGGCTTCTAGATTTCGATTGGCTGCACTGGCTCAGGTTAGGAGGTATTAGCTGTAAGTTAATTTAAAATTTGTCAGAGCTTGATTACATCACCACTACATGCGATTTGATATCATTTGTCAATTTCTTTTGTTTTCCCTGTGCTCTTTTATGTCGGAAATGAGTGGAGATGTTCAACAGGGTCTTGTGTTACAGACCCGGAGCTCTCCCCATTATACTGTCACTTTGATCTGCATTTTCTGCTCTTGTCTCTGGGAATAATTCAAAGCCATTCTTTGCAACTTTTCATGAAACTGAATCGCTGACTTGTGCAGGAAAAGATGAGTTTGGATCACCCTCTGTGAATACTCTTGCATTTTCAAGGGGGGAAAGTATGCTTGCAGTCTCGTCTCTAAAATAACTGATATTCATGTATTTCCACGTCCCCTAACTGCCGAGCGGAATTGACTTGCATGGCTTTTCAAAAGTGTCACAGTGGATGCATTCACACACAGTATGGGGTTCTGTGCCTTTCTAGAAAACAGCTTATGCATTAGGGTAAGACTCAAAACATACTTCTGCAAAGGTGTACATCAACGAGAGATTTTTACCGTGAAGGGCCTTTTTAGGCAATCATAGTTCAAGAGGCTTATGGAGGAGCTGATGTGCATGCACCTCAAATCTTCAGTCCTGTGTGTCAGACAAATGCAAAGCTGGATTTCCAGCACAATGACCTCAATAAGGAACTAAAACAGGTGCATCTAATAACAGGCCGTGTCTATTTCTATGAGAAAGCCGACAATGCAACAAGAGACTTTCTGAGTTTCTGAGAAATTGCACCCTCTAGGTGCACATGTGAGTGTTCAGAGCTGTTGGACATCTATTAGCCCCGTTTGGGACTCGTTCACTGCGTGGGGGGACAGTCCTGGATGGTTCCCATAGAAAAGCTCAGGGAAGCAGCTGTGCCCTGATCATTAACTGAGGTGGGGACGTTAACCAGATGTGCATTTGCAATATAAAGCATTTAGTCTTGATGGCTCATTGTTGGCCATTGTGGCCGTTGGGAGTGAAAAAAAACACCCAGAACAACTGCAGTTCTCACCAACTGTCGAGTACCAGTGGGCGTTTTCAGCCCGCTGGCTGGTGGGGGCAGTAATGAGCCACTCATTGTTAAGTGCAAGACAATTAGGCAAATACGATGCTGCATTAGAAAACTTAAGGGACTAGTATGTAGGATTTAGTGGGTCTAGCTGTGAGGTTGTAGATTACAAATAAGTGAATACTGTGGAGCTTACCCTCCCCTTCCAAGCATGTAGATACTGTATAAATACTGTGGCCATGAAATCTGTGAAAAAGCAAAAGACCATATCTATACCCACTGATTGGTTTGCCTGTTCTGGGCTACTGTAGAAACATGGCAGGGCAACATGATCCTGCAACATGTAAACATAAACTAGGGAATCACAATATGGATTTTTTTCAGCCAAGATCAGGTATTATAGCCAATAGGGTTGCGAATTGGCAAAAATCTAAATCTGGCAATATCTTGCATATCATAATACAGGGGTTATGATTCAATATATTGTGATATATATACTGCAACTATGGTGATAGCATTTTTATTAATCTAATTTTAGAAAAACTGCCACACTATTAAAAACACACCAATCTGAGTTTAAAAAATTACTTTTACAGGTTTCAACATTAATGTTTTTATTCACCTGCCTGGTCTGTCAAGTTGGTCAGAAATCTACTTGCCCAAAGTCAATTTTTACTTGCCCCTGTACAAATTGTATTATTTATTAGTGGTTCTTAAATAACAACAGACTGAAGTCAATTGTCATTTTTAATCTAGAGCTGCAACAACTATAAAAAGTCAGAAAACAGTGAAAAATGTCAAGTTGTAATTTTTCATGGTCCAAGTTGATGTCTTGAAATGTCTTATTTTGTTAGTCTAAAACCCAAAGATAAGCTCCATATCCATATGTGAGAATCGATACAGTATCATAAAACATGTTGTGATACTCAAGTCTATCAGTATTTTCTTACAGCCCTAACAGCAAATATTTATCGGGTAATATATGCCGGTACCCATATAGACTGCTATAGCTGTGATCAGCCAATATTGGACGATAATTTATTGGCCCCGATAATTATCTTGCTTCCATAATATAAATGCCTCATTCTAAGGTAATGGAAACGCAACAATTCTTGTTCCAGGTGATTATACACTAAGGAAAATATACTTATGGATTCTATAATCTGCCATATTCCGCCAGAGTTCCTAAACCTTTCATACTGGACCTTGAAGCAACACAAAGTCATGATTTGTACCTGCATTGGAAGTGTTGTTAACAGTATTTTCAGTTTTATTAGAGAAAAGACTTCAAGGATGAAGACTAGGTGGTTGGCAAATGTACATCTGCTTAACTTCCCTAACATTGTATGGAATATGACATTAAAAATGACTAGACCTCATCAGACTCTTCCTTTTTCTATTGTTTTGATGTGGGAGGGAGAAATTACATACTGCGCATTTAAATCTATTTCAGGCTCGAGCAAAACTGTTCTTTTTCAAAGACATTCAAAACCTAAGAAAATGTTAACTGAATTATATGATTGTTACAAAGCTGTTGTGAATTATTTATCCTATAATTTGGAGTCGTTCTCAAAGTAATAATCCAGTGAAATGGTTTGCAAGCTTTTGGCCATTTGCACTGTCTAAAGATTCAGGTTTCTGACTGACTTAATATTTTATTTGGCCTGTCTGAGGTGTCAGGGACAAGGACAACTCAGTTGTCAGAGGCTTCATACAAATACAAACCTGTGAAGGTGGTGATATTTATTTTGTGGTATTTGTCTATTATTTGTACAACTTCTTCAAACCTCGCTGACAGCCTGGTCTGTCAGTCATCACAGCCAAACCCACAGAACCCGACTATGAACTCTAATGGAGATCCCAAAGCTTCCAGATACCAGACCTATCAGGATAAAAGGTGAGAGGAAGCATATAATTCATTGCACAATACAATTTGTAAAACCACCAAAAGGGAAAATAAATTTCCCCAGTTTTTAAAAAAATATAGGTTCTACTTTTAAACACAAGCATTTATTTGTATTTTGTTTTATATCAGAACATCTTGTGCCTAGCACCAGATTACCTCAGTACCTGCAAAAATTCTGTAAAAAAAAATTATACTGCATCTGCCTTGAGGTAATTAGTAAGCAGTGTATTTTTTGCTGTTCAGAAAAGACCAACAGGCTGGTCGGTTTTTCTGTGCACAAAAGATTTAGGCCTCACAGTAGCTGGCAGGTAGTGCTGCAGTTGTCACGGGTAAATGAGAACTTTGCTTACCAGGTGTTTGTCTTAAAGTTTTAAGACTTTTAGGACATATTTGAAATTTAAAAAAAAAAGCCTTAATTCACCACATTAGATGTGAAAATATTGGGAAAGGAGCGAAATGTTTAGAGTCTGAATGTTTTCACATCTAACGTAATGAATTAAGGGGTTATTATTATTTTGTTTATTTCGAGTTTGAATGAAGTGTGTTTTACCATTATAAAATTACCTTTTCTTTAGATAGAGTCTGGTGACTTTGGCAGAACTTATAAATCTGCCGTTTCTGGTTAAACAAAAGGTATCCTACTCTTCAGAAAAGGGTCTGTCTCTGTAGCGATCCTTTCCATAATGTCGTCAGACACTTAGAATAACAATCTGAGCCTGTCAGTGACAAAAATAAGCACTTATTTTGACAGGCGCAATTGGCGACAAGTATTATGTTAAAGCCCATTTTGCGGTCTGCAGCATACTTGCTCAGTACTGGGCCAATCTCAAAAATTGCTGTCCCCATTATTTACTTGGACACAAAAAAAACATGGGAAATTAGGGTCCAGGTTGAACAATATTGAAGTCACACAGTGAGACTTGCGAGGCTCAGAGCTGTGAAGCAGCTTGTTGTGTCAGCAGGTGTCATCAGACCAGTATCAAACTATTGTCTTGACAGTCTGAGTGACAGAAAGTCCATTGTTTGCTTATGTCTTCATGAGTCTGTGTGGACATGAAACTATATGCACAAACAGGCACTTCACGTGATATAAACAGAACTTTGTGCACGTTCTGCATCCACATCCATTTTTGAAAACATCTGCCCTTTAATGGTATTTATGCACCAGAGGATTCTCAACAAGAGCTTTTGCCTCTGACACTTTGTCCTACACAAATTTTAACAAGATGAAAATCCTCCTGAATTCTCAGGTTACCAAAGTTTCCAAAATGGACCAGGAGCGGCAACTTAAGAGCTTGAGCACTTGCAGATCTTGAAGAGTACATCCAGCCTTGGTATTCTATTTCTGTCCCTTTCTGGAATATTGCCTGTTGTCCTGGGGCAGTGCTGAAGTGCTGTGCTGCAGTGTTTTTAGAGGATGTCCTTCTCACTTTGTTCTTCTTTGTCTGTCTTGTCACTTCCACACAAACACACTCGCACAGTCTGCAGATTGTCCACATCAGCCTCGGTTTCTCTCGTGTCCCTTGGGAGAGGAGACGGCACAATAGGGACGGTCTTGGGCTTCTATCTGCTGAATTTCAGGGGAGATAGTGGGCCGCTGTTAGCCAATGATACAGAGAAGGACGAAAATGTTATTAAGTAGCGGGCTATCAATCAGGCGAGTAATCAGTCTGGGTTTGGAATAGGCGAGTAGTCAGACATGTGATGTGTCTTAACACCAACCAGGGGCTTTTTCTGACACTCACTGCCAGTCGTTATGAAGCAGCCAGCCTGTTTTTCACCACTAGGCTGGATGGTATTGCACTGCATTTATGTAACAGCACAGTGTGTGTGTGTGTGTGTGTGTGTGTGTGTGTGTGTGTGTGTGTGTGTGTGTATGCCTCTGTCCAAACATGTTTGAGAAAGAGATGCAAAGTGAGAGAAAGGGTATGAGACTTGTCTTTGTACAGCCAGATAATGGCTGCTGGGCCATTAATTCTCCCTAGTGCCACACTGAGCTCCAAGCAGCTTGATCCAACCTGACAGGCCACATTTGGTCCAAGAATAAAGATGACAGCATATGAGGACGCATCATCACGGCCAGAGGAGATCAGCAATCAAGTGGCCGAAGGGAAAGAAAAGCAGGTAGAGGGAGGAAGAAAAAGGACTGAAACGATGCTGCCAACGTTCTTCTTTTCTTTTATTAATTCCTCACATGAACAGGCAGTTCGGGGCTCTCTGAGTTGATGTAAAAGATGAAGAAATGGGGGAAGAAATGTAGAGAAAGAGGGAAGGTTAACTCCAAAGAAATGGGTTGCAAGGAATGATGAACACCAGGGGCTGAATGAGCTTTCCACAGCGCAGGGCTACCGCCGCCACTCCCCTCCCATAAACCCCTTAGCTGTGACTTTCCAGGATTCTCATTAAAATGCATTAGACTTTCCAGGCTGCCCCACGCCGCCTTCCACATCATCATTGGGGTGCTTATCATCTCCAGAGCAAACAGATATGCTAACCAGTAACACTGGGGAAGCCGTGCTTCAGTGTCAGCCTAAACGGCAGCGCTGAGAGAGCTGTGACTGACAGGCGGTTTACGAGGGGGTGTGGTGGGCTTGAACCAGTTTTATTACAGATGAAGAGAAATGAAATGGTCAAGGAGACATGACAGTTACAGGTCAGTGGACTCACTCCTCAAGTCTAACAGAAAGCACCCACTTCAGAGAATTTTACACTGATATACAGTACATGCACAGCTAAATCATATTCCTAAAGGAGCTTTCACAGAGAGCTACTATGCTGCAGCGATCCACTGCTCAGTGATGATGGTGTTCAGCATCGGCTGGGTGCAACACTAAAGGCCTGAATATACTCCCAAACAGATGTCTACACAGACAGTTGCAGACACCATGGACGTGAAGTACAACGGACATCTGTGACCGTATCTTATCTTACAACCAAAGAAAATCCTGGGTGACTGAAATTCTACCTACTCTCCAAACAATCAATTGATCATTGGCCAAAAAAAAACCTGCACATCATCGCTGAATTAACTAAAATGCGCGACAGTGCACTGAATGACTCTACCTGGCAGCCTTGATAGTGCTAATCAAAGTTGCACAGCATTGCCAAGCAAATAAATTTCTTAATTGATTCCTAATTTCTTTGACCATTTGCCTTATCATTACCTCCAGGGCACGTCTATCAAGTAAATTTACATACAGCAGCAACACACACACCACTGACGAAGGTCACACTACCTTCCTTACATAAACAAAGCTTAGCGCTAATGCAGCTCGCTCTGCAGTACGAACTTCCATAAAAAGCAACGTGAAAAAACAGTTACTGTCCTACAACCTGCTACTCTTTTCATTGACTTGGCTTCAAATGAGGCTCAATGTTCACACAGCTTCTCTTAACTGTTGCCCAGTCTTGTAACATTTGTCCACCATTAGCAGCATGCTAGCGCCAGATTCAACAAGTGAACCTACACAGTAAACACTAAAACAGCACAAAACATGGCAAAACTTAGAGCTTTCCAGTTTGAAGTCGTGTCATGAAGAGCTGGCATTTATCCATCAGCGAGCTTGAAATGTTACCAACAGATGGTCGTTAAAAAAAAGCAGTCCTCCAAAGCAAAATCCATCGAAAATAAACGTTTAATCCCCTCTGTTCTTCCGTCCTCTGAGGCCGGGGGTCGATGTCGCAATTTGTGCTGCTTCTCTGACATGGCGTCAATTAGTTTGAAGCCAGGAAAAGCTCAGTAAATAGTCTATCACTCTGAAATAAAATACATCTGGTCTGCACATGTCCTGCACCCATCAATAACAGATTATAAGAAGTGCTTTCTTTATTAAAGTAACACCAGTGACTGTCTGACAAATGAGAATTTGATTGGACAAAAACACAACCAATCAGTTGACCAACTGGCTGAATATGTTTAGACTATTCCACGTTCTATAAAATATATCTTGATGTACACATTTTCTCTCAATTAACATACTGTAAATTCAGCTATATCATAAGGATGACTAGATGCACTCTCACAAAATATCACCACAATGAGATTTTTGCTAAATAATCATTAGTAATGTGGATATAATGACTAAGTGGGTAAAGGAAAATAATAGAACAGCTAGAACAGTATGGTAAGCACTGTAATGCAGCCTATAAGAAAAGGTAAGACATATAACAATATAACAATATCCAAAATCTAGGATGATATCTAGTGTCATATCATGACATCAATATATCTTTATATTGCCCAACTCTACTTATTGTCATACATGAATGGCAATATTCATTGACAAGTTAGTCCTTAATATCAAGAAATTAGAGACGTTTTTCTTGCACAAGGATTTCATGAAGGAACAAAAGCTTCCAAAATTAGAAATATTGGTTGTTTATTTCTTAAATTGCTTTATTGTCCAACTGGATTTCATATTATACTAGTGGTCAGCTATGTAGTAGATGATATTATTATATGATATTATAATTATGCTAACAATATATAGCTTAGTTTTATTTAATTTTCTAATCATACTCATTTATACTGGTTATTTACTTACTGGATCATTTTTCACTGTGCTTCTCAATTTCTTTGTGTGCTGATTTTCACTGTCGCAGTAGGGTTAGTTTATTGGCGTGAGGACTTACAGTATAGCCTTGCAAAGCCAACTATAATCTTTTAAGGTCTGATTTTATTCTGGAAAACATCCGCTGAGAATTGACGGAGCCATGCAGCCACTGTAGAAGCCATACCAATCAGAAAACTGTGGAGAGCGTTTATGATGGCATGACTCCAAGCTCTCAACTACCTAAATTCAGCTTACAGGTGTAAAATGAAGCATGAATTAATAATTTGCTGAATCGCGCTTCAAGTGTGACCTTTCTCTCACCTTAAACATGGTCTTTTTCTCACCTCAGATTTATTCTTAACTGTTTTCATTGGATGGTGTTTTTAGAATAGTCCCCATGTTTTTCCTGTTTGTAAATCTGAGTTAAACGTAACAGCAGAGTAGACAGCGGTGTGTATGTCCGATCATGATTAGAAAGGGGTCATATTGGTGCCTCAGCAAAGGACATCACATGCCTTTTTAATGTCTGTGAGTAGGTCTGCAATGTCTTCAATCTGCAATGTCTTCCAAACCTTGCCAGACTTAGATGGACAGACAGAGCCCTTTGAGTTATCAAAATTAAGTTTTTCTTTAGGTATGTTCTTGCTTTAGTTGGGGCTGTCAGGGTGAATTTCCCCTTTGGTTATTTAACCATTATTTTGTTTGTTTTGGCAGATTACTTCATTTATGATAAATGAAGTAAATTACTGCAGTAATGTCATCTATGGATTTCACTTCACTGCCCAAATGGCAACTTTATGGTCTGAGAGAGCTAGCTGCTGGGGGCTAGTAATAGTTACAAAATTTTGAACGGTCCAGGTTCCGTACAACAAAAAAAATTAACATAGCTTGCGCTGCAGTTTGCCGGCATATAGCGGCATCAGAACTGCTACTCTCTTTATTTCGTTGGCTTCAAATGAAACTGAACAGTCACACAGTTTCTCTTGATTGTCCCTCAGTATTACAACATTAGTCCAACATTGCTCCTGTCTCTGGTAGAAGCTAGAGGCTGAGATTTTTTTGGGAATTGGGGGATTCATAATGATAATAGGTCTTATTTTTACATATATATAAAAATGTCTGTAATGACATGGGGACTGTAGAGTGACATGAGCAGAACGGGATGTGAGTCTTTCTTCCGCGGTTGGGATGGGGCAAGGTCTTTTTTTTTGACACTGCCATTGGATTGGGACGCATTTTTGTATTTTTGTGGGAGTGGAATGAGACAGGAGTGAAAATCCAACCCTGTTTCACGCTCTAAGAGAAGCCACACTAGCCGCACAGCATGCTAACTCTTGAGTTCAACAGGTTAACCCACAAAACAAACACTGAAAAGACAGAAAACATGGCACACTCAGAGCTTCCACATTTGAAGCCCGTCCACGTTTGAGCTTGAGCTGTCTTCGCCTGTCTTATGTTTTTGTCGGTGTCTTTAAAGCATTGATTCATTCATTTAACAGTGAAGTGAAAAAACATGAACATTGCAGTCGTTGCGGTTGCTCGCCATCCCATTTGGTTGGCTCGTCAATGAATGGCGGTATTTCCAATTTGCGACAGGAGTTTAGAGGACTGTGCTGCACTTGTATCTACAGTAATGTGGAAGCAGGACAGATTAGGCTGTCAGGAGCAAATGTGTAATGAAAGCAATGCTCTTTCAGCATTGTTCCAATGATGCAATTATGTAGTGTCAGCGTGTAACTCTAAGAGGTAGATTTTATGCGAAGGACAAGGTTATTGGATTCATTGTTGACCTGTTTTTGCATTTTCATCCATTTGCCATACCTCACACCCCAAGCATTAATTCATCTGTGTGTGTTTAAACAATTTTATAATTGAGACCAAAGGGACCTGTAATGTGCTTAATTTTACTTTGGGGTTAGAGGCTTTAGATGAAAACTGAATGTCTCACTCAGAAAATATATTCCATACATCACTGTATGTAGGTGCACCATTTCATGCATACTTTCAGGTAGCTGAAGGAAAAGTATTCTACATGTGGGCGGACTGCCCCAAGGTGTATTGGGCAGAGGAATCCAATTGCAGAAGTGCTCATGTACAAAAAGGTTGTGTGTTTTCTAACTCGCCTGCTAGCCTATGGTGCTGCTCACGGATCCACCAGTGTGTGAGGCACAGTAGTGTGCAGTGGAGCGTGCTCAGCTTTGCTTTTGAATTTTCATTTGAATGTTGAGAAAATTTGTGTCAAAACTAGTGCATAAATTTCATCATAATGAAATCAGCCCTCGACTAGGCCCAGCCCGTGCATTTATTAAATCTCTTGTAATTATTTGCCTGTTAGAAAATGATAGTCAGTACAAAGTCAAATGTTGATGTAAC
Organism: Lutjanus campechanus; assembly: GCA_027495735.1. Taxonomy (NCBI): domain Eukaryota; kingdom Metazoa; phylum Chordata; class Actinopteri; order Lutjaniformes; family Lutjanidae; genus Lutjanus; species Lutjanus campechanus. Next base: position 43,138 of record JAJHUR010134564.1, read on the forward strand.
TAGGCTAACAGGGGGCTGTTGTTACTGGCTCACACAGCTGTTATTGTTCTGCAGCTGAGGCTGCTGTGTCTTCAGAGAAAGAAGATCTGGGTCCTGACTTGAGATCATTTATTTCAGTAGAGAAGTGCACATCATTAAGCAAGGTTAAGTGCTTTAATGAAGTAAGCCGTTAAAGCTCTATTAATCAATGTTTTTACATTAATATTAGATCAAGTGACTACAAGTAACGGGAAAAGTGGTCACTTTTAGAGATGAACGCAGACTTCTGCAGCCCTACAGAGCTTCTTAGCCCCTTTTAGCTGTTTTTCTTTGATTTTGAACAAATTTACAGCAGCAGGTTTTCTGCTTAAAATCTGATTTATTCATGTACACCACCTGCACAGCACCTAATGGCACAAAGACAGAGTTGGCACTTTGTCCAGTAAAACAGTGCTGAAAACTGTGTCTAAGTAGCAGAGAGCCAACTGTCTTCTCCAAAGTTATTGGACTAGGTCTTTTTGAGTCTGTTAACTGGATTTTTTTAAGGACAGGTAATATACAAATTAGAATGTCAACACTCTATGAACACAGAGTGTCAAGGCAGTGTCCACTTAAAGCGATACTCCACTTTGCGAGATTAACCCACACAGTATATACTCACCACCATGTCGATGTGATGGTGGATGAAGATCTTCAATTTCCAAAACAGTCCTGGAGTTTTAGGAGAAGCAGGATAGCAGCCTCATCCAGTACAATGGCAGTGAACGGTGACCACGGATAAAACGTTAAAAAAAAGCACACAAAACAAACACAAAATGTCTCCATCCTGCTTGCTCCAGGACTGTTTTGGAAATTGAAGATTTTCATCCACCATCACATCGACAGGGTGGTGAATACTGCGTGGGTTAATCTCGCAAAGTGGAGTATCGCTTTAAGATAAAGCACCAGGATTGAAAGACAAACAATTAAGGTAAAGTGGGGATCAAAAACAGAAAAGTAAATAGTTTGCGCATGATAAGTAATTATTCAATAAAGGAAGAAGAAAACAAGCAAACAAACAAACAAACAAAAGAGAAAAAAACGAACTAGAAAAGGACAATGGTGAGTCCAAAACATGTGAGTGTGATACACCAAGAATAGGACTCTTATCACATCCTGTCAAGCACATGAGGTATATCAGTCAGTTCTCTTCTGTTTGATTGACGACCATTTTGTCAAGAAGTGGTCTCCAGATTTTCAGGAAGACATTATTGGCAAGTTTATATGGAAGACTTCCATATGAATCACGTGTCTAAGCTCCCTCAGACATTGGTGGAATGGGGGGCTGGACTCAGATTTCCACTGCTGTAAAATGAGGCGTTTTGCTCATAGTGTGCAGAGTGAGATGACCTGAGCAGTGTGATTATCTATGGTGGTGTTCACTGGTAATCCAAATATGGAGAGAAAGGGGTCTGGTATTATTGTTTTAATATAAACTTTTGATATATAATCAAAGACATCAGAAGGTATGGAGCTGAGGACTTATCGGACTGTTTTGACATATTGGTGAGCCGAAATCCTTATTAATGCTGCCATCAAAACATGGTTTTATAAGTTCATTATCATTGTATTTTTGTAAGACAGTGACATAATGGGAGGCTTTGCCTGCAGGACATTACTGAATGTTAGTAGGTCTTAGTGACTCAGGAGTCACTCTGTCTCTCAAACAAGTGAGCCAGTGTGAACCAAAGGAAGCTTCTTGGTATCAGTATTTTGCAGCATAAACTGCAAGCAACGGTAAATTGCTGACTAGGGATGTCACAAGAATACTTTGGTACCAAGTTGATGCCAAAATTTTGAAAACCTTTCAGTACTTGTTTTTTTTTTAACAGATACCAGAGGTACTGGAGGTGCTATAACCTATGGCATGCTTGCATGCAACCTCACCTTATGATGTTTTGTGAATACGACCCTATAATTCATGCATATGCATAACCAGGTTTCCAGCAGGATTGGGAGCCGAGAGTGCATGTGCATGACAAAGACCTTTGTCAGCAGCACAGAGGGATGAAAGGAATCTTCATCACTTGTTGCTGTGCGACTTTCTATCTGAAATGACTAAAAGTCATGTTGTACCAAAATGTAAGCTACAATAAGTCGTATTGTGTCAGCTTAACAGAAGTCTGTCTGTAAAATTCAGCCACAAAAGTGAGAAAAATGTGTCATCTCTCGCTAGAAAGCCCGTTCAGTCCCCTCGACCAGGGAAAACCTCTTGTAGCTGTACTAGTGTCTTATATCACTAATGCAATTAAAATGTGCCCGCCTTACAGTAGTTAGGAATTAATGATGGGGATAGGGGAGGAAACTGATCTCCTGCTGCATGTAAACAAGAGTTTTACAGTAACCAGGCAAACATTTTCTCTGATTATCTTCCTTAACCTAATTTCCTCAAATAACCTGATTTCTTGAGTGCATGTTTTTTTAAATTCAGTCTTTATTTGGACATGTTAATCTCACTGAGACGGGGTCTCATCCTCGAGACAGACATGTTCCACATAGAGGCAGTGAGAGAGAGTGTGGAATTGTAGGCAAGCAACCAAGGTCAATTGTGTCAGAGAAGTAAATGTAGGCCCGCGTGATACTTCACTATTATGTTTAGCAGTAATGTGTGTGGAACTGCAGTTTCAGACCGTTCAGAGGCCCTGAATGGTGATGATGAGTGATTAACCTGTTACAGTATTAATGAATGGGGTCAAACTCACTCACACTGTGGTAGAACCACTGGGCTGGTAGTGGGAGATGTCTGGAGACATTTTGGGAGCTCAGAGGAGAATTTGCTCAGCTCAGATGGAAGAAGCGTCAGACTGGAGAGATCTGGACACAGAGTCAGTGGGCTACTTAATAGCATGCACACTCAGAAATAGAATATGGATATGAGATCATTCCCCAGTGTTAGCACAGCTCAGGAGACGGATCTCATCTAACATTTGATTATATTTGGAACTGCTGCGACCTTTTCGTAATTTGAACATTTTTATTCTCGGGCAGTAGCTCGTCTCACTCCTTCACACTCCTGACAAGATGCAAAAGCCACTTGTCCTCAAGGTCAGTTTAAATGAGTACATGTATACACGTTAGGGCTGCAACTCACAATTATTTTCATTATCGATTAATCTGCGGATAATTTTCTAGATGAATAGTTTCATTATTTGACGTGTAAAATTTGAGGGAAAAAAAGGAAAAAGTGAAACATCTGTTTCTCAAACTCCAAGGTGATGTCTTTAAATGCCTTGTTTTGTCAGGCCAAAACCCATAGTTACTATATTTTTTAGCCTTATACACTGGGTTGCTCAATGAAAAGAAAGTTTTAGTCCCTTCTTTGTCCCTCCTACACACATATAACATATACAGGTATTTAATTTACAATAGAGTATGCTCAAATTACAGCTCGAACGATACTGGATTTTTGGGGCCAATACTGATACCCGTATGAGGGATTTTAAAAATTCCTATATAGATATATTGACTAGATATATTACTATAAATACTATTCTTTTTTTCAATATATATCTTCACATAAAAAGTTCAACATGTGGGAAACATTGTCCATGAACTTTGATTGTGTTTTTGCACAAAGCATCATCAATGTAAAGACAGGGTCCTCCCCTCCTTGTCCTGCTGGAGCGTCGCATCCTGCTTGGAGTACGGTTAGCCCGTCAAGTCCAACATCTTGATCCGGGATCTTGTGGTGGAGCAGGTCTCTGTAAGATGTGGGCACAACTGCCTTGGTTTTCCTGTTGCTTGAACAGCCTGAGTCTCATTTTGTGTGAAACATTTTCCTGATAGGACAACAGCCAGGAGCAAATTTAAATCCAAGCTGATTTAGCACGGCTCTTATCCGTGCACTGCTCCTCTCGTCCTGGGGTGGTCCACGGCGGTGCATCCGGCTGATTTGCTTGAGTGGTTGAAAGATGCTGTGTGCATTGTTGATCATCTTAAGGTCTGCTGCTCTTCAATCCAAACCCAATGCTTTATTTTCCAATGCCTATGAGTGTATTTCTGTCATAGGTGATACTTGTTTCAGCATCAAAACCAAGAAATAATAGCTTGAAACAAACATGTAGAGAAATTTGAAGAAGCTACCATCCATAGTATCTGCATGTACCACGATCACCATGGGCATAAAACAGAAAAAAGCATGAAAACGACATTGTCTTCTTTTTTGCTTGAGAAATTACCTATCAAAATAGTTGTCAATAATATTGCTGTTGCTGCCCAATGTTTAAGGCGTCCTTGGGCTTGATTTGAACCTGCTTGTTTTAAATAACCCGAGCAGAACCAGACAACACCTCACAGTGCCCAGCTCTCTGTTTGTAGCCTGTTAAATGTGGTGATGCAAATGAGTGTGACTTGTGCGTGCTGTGGTGTCTTGCAGGGGCTTTGACATTTCGGAGCTTTCCGTTGCTTGGCTCGGGCAAATTGCAGAGGGCATTCACATGCGTCCCCTGTGGGAGCCTGTGTGCAGTGAGAGGGATTAAGCAGCACTGCTGGCACTGTTAGCCTCACGCTGCCCTTGTCCTTGTGGACTGAAGGAGCATGCAGGATGCCTGCCTAATGTCGGTCTCACTAGCAGCCTCCTCTTCACACTTCATTTCGCTTTATTCTGGCTGCTGCGTCAGCATCAAGGCGATACCACAGTGTATGGTGTCTGTGATGCTTTGATTCACATTGGCTGTCCATGACATTTTGTTGTGGGAAATAACATAAGCTTTCTTTATCGGCTTATTATGCAGCGAGTGATTTTTGAGAAAGTGAAGACAAATCTTTTCTTGGTTGTCTTTCTGACCTGCATCACTTTCTCTTTTGAATGTAGTGCTTTTATTTGCATAAACATTGAATTTCTCCTTGCCATTTGCATACATACAGCTCTTTCTCTTGATCTTGATTTTGTCTTACAGCTTATCGAACCACACACATTCTTTTAAAGTAACATTAACCAACCAATATATCCTTACTGTGTCTTGGATGGTCATGCCAAGGGCACTGAGTGTTGGTGTGCACAAAGTAAAATAACCCAGTCAGCTGCGTGCGGCTCTGTGCCTGGTCTGTCTGGATCTGTCATGTAAATGAGGCAGCAAAAAACACATCAGATAGAGGAAAAGGCGCCCCCCCCCCCTCTTTTCTTGTACATGTAGCATGCCTAATTTAAAAGCAGATCAAAAGCAGTCTTCATCTCTCTGACTTGTCCTACAGTTGTTTTCAAATCTCGAAAGCTTCGCTAGGTCCAGTGTAGAGCTGCAGCAATTAGCCAATTAATCACTTAGTCAGTTGCCAGAAAAATAATTGGCAACTATGTTTCCAGCTACTCAAATGTGAGGGCTTGCTGCTTCTTTCTCCTTTATATCATAGTAAACTGAATATCTTTTAGGTTTTGCACAAAACAAGACATTTGGCAACATCGCCTTGGACTGTGGGGAAAATACATTTTACATCATTTTCTAACATTTTATAGACCAAGCAGTTAAATAATAGGCAGGTTAATCAATAATGAAAATGGTCCTCAGTTGCAACCAAGTGTGAACCAACAGTGACTTCACTTCCCATTTGTTTGTGGACTACCATTTTGAAGCCACAAATTCGGTATTACAGGCTTCTCCATCTTGTTTTCTTTTTTTGCAACCAGAACATGTGTAGTACCCATGAGAGTGTTGCGCTGGTGGGTGGCGTACTGCAACTAGGGTGGTTCTTGGCTTTTACTCGTCCGTTCAGCAGGAAATAATGGCAGCCTCCCTGACCTTAAAGTTTCTTGTATTACAACCAAACAGTACACTAACATATGTTTCTGAAAGCATTTTAGGTGAGAAAAAGGCAGTGCGGTAACAGCATATTGATCCACACATTTGATTAACACTGTCTGGTTTGACAGCTTGATCTGAGTTTCATGAGCCCCGGGTGTGACTTTTCAATCACAAGGTAGCCCCGCCCTAAAAAATATTGTGCATTATCATCCGTTTCACTCTAAATGGGACCATAATTTACAAAATGAACATCGTGCTGTATTGAGGAAGACTTGTAACTAATTATTGAGAACATTAACTCATTAGGAAGCTGTTTACTGAGGTCATAAATTAAGTGAGAAGTAGGGTCATTTTGCCATAAGAGCACATACAGTCAAACCTTTGCTTTTTGCAACCAGTGGAGTTTCATTAAAAAGAATGCAGGTTTAAGGCGCTGTGCATTTGCTTCACTTTTCAGACCTGGAAGCTCTGCCTTGTGTTTAATGTACAGTCTATAATTGCAGCCTTAGTCCTGAAGTGTACTGTAGAAATTTTGGAGACATGTATGCTAACAAATAGGAACACTGACACTGGGATTTTAAGAATGTAAGTAATAATCTTACTATTACAAAAATCTCTGTCCACTATATGTATGGTGTGTCGTTTTAAATGTAAAATAGTAAAAGATAGAGAGTACAGTGTACATCTTTAGAGATGAACTATCTATACATTTTTTAGACAGCTCTTGACAGATTGTCCCCCCAGAGTTTTTAGAAGATGACATCCACTGACATGTCCAATATTGTAATGCTGTGCAACAATAGGCTATAGGCCTTATTCACAGCAGACATTTTGACTTGTCATAGTAGGAGAAGCACAGGCGTCACTGATAACACTAACGGGAACTCTGTTCCCAGTAAGCTATGACAGTGATCCAGCATGAACAGTACCAGGACCCATCATACATTTTATTGTTTAGGCGTGTTCTTTTCTTACTGTGACATAAAATCAATTCCAGGACAAATGCCTATATGAAGACATGTTAAAAAAAAAAAAAACCTTTAACCTTACTTGCCTGAAACCTGACAGCCTGACCCCTGGACATTAAAGTTTTATGTGAGACTTTTCCTGTTAGTCGCCCATGTGTTGTGTTTCACTGGACTGTGGGGAGCAAGTCTGACTCACCCAAAGCTGCAGTATTGGTCTCTGTATCACCCACATAACATGATGTCCTGCGGTGCGGCTGCTGTTGCTCCAGTTGGTAGTCCTCCTCTGTCCTTGGCTCAGCCACTCATGTATTGACAACAAGGCTAAACAAAAGGCAAAGTTCCCAACATGTTACATTGGTATCACTGGTTACTCCTGTTTTTACCATTCTGTCAATATGGTGGCCATAAAAAAAGGTCTGGTCACCCTCCTTGGATTATATTATTATGGTGCAACTCAACATCTCAACTGTTGCTCCTCTGGCATCTCTCCTCAGCTGTTTTGCATTAACGAGTGAGCGCTGACGAGCCTCCACTCCAAACCAAAAGACTTACCTCAACAATTAGCCATGGGAAAATGTTTGTCAGCTGCAGCATTTTTTTTTAAATTTTTTTTTTGGAATATCCAGATTGTATCCAAATTGATTTGAAAACAGTCTGAAAAGCATGTATTTACTGACTACATTGTAACCACAGCAACCCTTGCAGATAGGTTAGTTATGTCTAGACACACAAATCCAATCTGATCTCTTGCAAATAATGGTGTTGACTGTCTTAAAGATCTGATCTGAGAGATAAATCCGGTTTGCCTGCAGTCCAAACAAATGCTATGTTGCGTTCTCCTTCATGAACACACACAACTTGGTCTTAGGCTTCATCATCTGTTGTTTCTTTGTGAGGCTTACTCAACAAAAAATAGCCATGTCTCTTTGCTCCATAGCCCTAAAACCCTGCTAAGATATGCACACAAGAACATTGGCGTCATTATTTGAGAGGGAAAAATATCAACCAGTTTCCTATTTTAAAGCCTTACATGTATTGTAGAAACAGTGTTGCAACATGGCAGTCTCCATGGAAGAGGATCCACGCCATGTATAGATATAAATGTCTTTTTTACTTTCAGATGATTACACACTAATGAAAATATACTTATGAATATTATATTCAATTTCTGCCAATAAATCCCTGTAAATCTTACATTTGTCCTTTAAAATTTCTCATTTTTTTCTATGACTAGTCTTCCTGCAGTATATTATGCACCTCACATAAATATTATGTATCCCTAAGGTTGATTAAACTCTTAAAATCTCTATCATGGCCATTTCTATATTTTAAGCATGCAAATTGCCACTGTGGGTGGTTAGTGAATTAGATGCACAATAATTACAGATTTCTGGGCCTCTAATCTCACAGTCAGCGACAGCTACTCAAACATAAAGTCACATTTAACACGTAAAGTGCTGGACTTGATAGCTTTTATAAAAATGTCACAAATAATATTTTTGTTTTGAACTTAAAGTAGATAATATGTGTATATTTCAGTGTTTAGCAGTAAGACCTACTCTCTTTTAATGCATTTTGTGTCTGTAAAGTTGACATTGCCTGGAGTAGCTGAACATAGCTGCATCTTGAGCCGCCCATTTTGTGCCTGCGTGTATTCAGCGAGTTTGATCACAAAGAGTGACCCTGTTGCCAGTGACATATTGTACTTGCAGCAGGGATGTCAAAAATAGCCCAGGGTCTCTGCTCAGCTCCTGCAGAACAGAGACGGCACACGGAAGAAAACGGAGGAGGAGCGGAAAGAGAAAGAGAGCGCGACAACTAAGGAACAAAAAAGATTAAGTGCAAATTGAATAAAATGAAACAGTGTACAAGATAAAGGGGAGCTTTAGAAAAAAAGTTGGAGCAGTAATAGAAATACAGTGAGTTATGGAATATTACTGACCCAAGAGAGAGTCAGACAGAAAGAAAAAAAATCAGTTTATCCACATGTATCCGGTCTAGGCTTGTGTCAGAGTGTCTGCTTGTATGAATTTCTGCAGTGTGAGTGTCTTCACCTAGACTCATGTCTTGGTTTAGTTTGACCTGATTTAGTTTACTTTCTGCCAGAAGGCCAGTTTCAGGGACGGAAAGAGTGGCTCTCCAAATCCCATTTTGTCACATACTGCGTGTCATACCAAATCACAGACTTGAGATCATCCCTCTCCCTCCTCTCAGCTGTGTGTGGTTGCGTGTTGATATGCGCATGCACCCCGAGCACTCGCAAAAGTGAGCAATAAAACATCAAGTAATGAATTCGTGTGAAACCTTTTGTTGTAAGGTAGTGAGTTTTGCCCTCAGATGGGTATTTAGCATGCTAGTTGCCTCGTGTTTGCAGGCAGCTGCTGGCCGTTTACCGTTGGTTTGATTTAGAGTCTCTCAATGACTCACTTGTTCTCTCAGTATGCAGATGAGTCGAGTTGAGAGCAATACTCTTGTTCTTTTCTCTGTGCCTCCTCACAGTGTAATTTGTCTTGACATATCCAGGGAGGGTGACGGGGGATGTAAGGTTAGGAAAATGTCTCATTTGTTCGCCAAGGTAAACATCCACAATTCCCAAAGGTGAGAGCTAAAACCTGCTCTGATGAATCACTGGATTGTATCGCTTACATAAAGAGCACTGCAGCATTATAGACTTGACTATTGATTTGTTAATTATATCAGTGCTCTTTTGTGTCTGCTGCAGTGGTAATCAGGTCTTCAGACTTTTTGTTGTGTTTTCAGATTGGCTTTATGATTAAACTCATGTCTTTTCTTCTTTTCCCTTGTGGTCAACCCCTTGCTTCCCCCCTCTTTTGTCTCCCCTTCTCTCTGTCCTAAGTCGTTGCCTGGCGGCGGATGTCTCGTCGCCTGCTTCTGAGGTCGGAGGCCAGTTGGAGTCGGGAGGAGGGTCCTCAGCAGCAGCAGTGATGCGGGCTTCAGTGGCAGGCTGCAGGATGAGCGTGGGCGCGCTCCTCAACGGGCTGCTAGTCTCCGTAGTTGCAGCTCTGCTTTGGAAGTATTCCAAGCTGAGCGAGCATGCTGCCTTGCTGGAGGAGGAGCTGCACATGACTCGGCAATCCCAGGAGCTCTCGCAGGCTCGTATTGACTACCATGTTGCCCTGCAGGCTCTTCAGGAACACGGCACACGCATGGTCTGCACGGGCAAGATGCACACCGACCGCATCTGCCGCTTTGATTACCTATGCTACTGCTCCGAGGCAGAGGAGTTTGTGTTTTTCCACTCCAATTCCTCTGTCATGTTGCCTAATCTGGGGTCGAGGCGCTTCCAGCCTGCTCTGCTGGACTTGTCCTCAGTGGAGGATCACAACACCCAGTACTTCAACTTTCTAGAACTCCCAGCTGCTACTTTAAAGTTTATGCCCAAACCGGTGTTTGTACCAGATGTGACACTGATCCTAAACCGGTTTAACCCAGACAACCTGATGCATGTGTTCCACGATGACCTGCTCCCAGCCTACTATACCATGAAACAGTATTCAGACTTAGATGATGAGGCTCGTTTGGTTTTTATGGAGGGCTGGGGTGAAGGCCCACACTTTGACCTTTACCGACTGCTCAGCAGCAAGCAGCCACTGCTCAAAGAACAGCTGAGGAACTTTGGTAAGCTCATGTGTTTCACAAAATCTTATGTTGGCTTGTCCAAGATGACCACCTGGTACCAGTATGGCTTTGTCCAGCCACAGGGGCCCAAAGCCAACATGTTGGTCTCAGGAAACGAGATCCGGCAGTTTGCCAGTGCACTGATGGAGAAAATGAACATCACAAGGGTGGAGGAGGTGGATGGAGGGAGTGCTGAAGATGAGAAAGAGAAAGAGAAGAAAGATGAATACATTGTTGTGTTCAGTCGTTCAACAACAAGGCTGATACTGAATGAAGCAGAGCTGATCATGGCACTGGCCCAGGAGTTCCAGATGAGAGTGGTCACAGTGTCCCTGGAGGAACAGTCTTTCCCCAGTATCGTCCAGGTGATTAGCGGTGCTACCATGTTAGTCAGCATGCATGGAGCTCAGCTCATCACCTCACTTTTCCTCCCCAGGGGAGCTGCTGTGGTGGAGCTGTTCCCCTTCGCTGTGAACCCAGAACAGTACACCCCGTATAAAACCCTGGCCTCCCTTCCAGGCATGGACCTTCACTATGTCTCCTGGAGGAACACAAAGGAGGAGAACACAGTCACCCACCCAGACAGACCCTGGGAACAAGGGGGCATTGCTCACCTGGAGAAGGAGGAGCAAGACCGAATTCTGGCAAGCAAAGATGTCCCCAGGCACCTGTGCTGCCGCAACCCAGAGTGGCTCTTCCGGATCTACCAGGACACTTTGGTGGACATCCCTTCCTTCCTGGAAGTCCTCAGAGAGGGCATGAAGACAAAGCCCAGCTTGAGGAAGTCAAAGCCAGCCAGCACAGTCCACCCGGGCCGGGTCAGAGAACCCCAGTGTCAGACCTCAGTACAAACCAGTAATGAGGCTAAACTCACAGTCTCCTGGCAGATCCCGTGGAATCTGAAATACCTGAAGGTCAGGGAGGTGAAGTACGAGGTGTGGATCCAGGAGCAGGGAGAGAACACCTACATGCCTTATATCCTTCCCCAGCAGAACTACACTTTTTCAGAAAACATTAAGCCCTTCACGACCTACCTGGTGTGGGTCAGGTGTATCTTCAACAAGAACCTCCTAGGCCCCTTTGCAGATGTTCTTATGTGCCGGACTTAGTGCAAACACCTTGCCAGTTTGTTGCTGTGCAGTTTCACACAGAAATTGAGTCAGGCTTGTTCCAGACAATCAAATTGGAAAAAGTGGACTGTTTGATTACAGTCAGAAGTGTGATGTGGCATATCTCTACAATCCTAGAACAGGCTGTTGAACTCTTGCACAGTAATGTTTCCTTGGCCAGCACAGAGAATATAGACTTCAGGATTAACTGGATGAACTGCAAAGGACTTGAACTACAGGGTCAGAACTCAACGGCAACAGCCGTAAATGAATGGAAAGTATATTTCCTGTACCTAATTAAAGAAAGTGCTAAACCATGACTCTACTGAAAATACCAGAATTCAAATCAGCAGATTTATTTATGTGCAAAATAATATATAACATGTTTTTTAGTATTAGTCAAAACACTGGTTCTTTACCTTTTACAGTATGCAATATAGCTTTTCTGTGGAGAGCAAGAGAGATTTTAGAATAGCAGGATTTTTTATGTTTTTTGACTTTGTCCAATGTCTACTGTGTGTGTGATACCTGTGTGGCTTATTTTACCTACCAGTTGTTTAATTACACATACTGTTATTTGCAGAACCTAGCCAAAACCAAAGCAACTTTTTCCATAGTCTCAGCCAATCATCCTTCATGCCATATTATTTTCTCATGTTATAGATCTCTCATACTTTTAATGTTTCCTAAGAACTATACAGTTTTAAAGGACCGGTTTGTTGGATTTCGTGGCATCTAGTGGTGAGGTTATAGTTGCAACCAGCTGAATACCCTCCCCTTCCAAGCATTTAAGTGAAACTGGCTGCAAAACATGCAAAAGGCCCTACCTAGAGCCAGTGTTAAGTTTTTCCATTCTGGGCTACGATAGAAACATGGCTGTTCACAATGGCCTCTGCAGATATATACAGCTTATTCTAAGGCAGTGGTTCTCAAAGTTTTGATGACTGAGTGCCAATTTAGGAAGCCAGCATAGGATCTGTTATCGGTCTAATGGCAATTTAACATAAAATTCCTTGAGCACTGAATGCATCTGAGGTCCGATGAAGTAAGAGTTGATCCATTTTTCCTGAAACCTCCATTTCTCCTCAACCATACAGTGTTTTTTCATGTGGTGGCTTTTCCATCTCACTTCCAAATTAAATTGCCAAGTTGTCAACCAAAATTACTACCTTTAGCCAGCAGCACTAGCACAGATGACAGAATGTAATTCCTGTGACACTCGTGAGGTGTCACTTATTTACATGCAACTAGGGTGACCAGACATCCTGAATAATTCAGGACAGTCCCGAATTATGAGCAGTCGTCCCAAATCCCAAATCTTGTCCTGTCTGTTTGGAAAATGAACTGCCATAGTAACAAATAACGAAGGCAAAAAAGGTGAGGACACCCGCCTGACTTGTTGAGGAAGTAAAATTCAAAATTGTGTTTCGTTTTCCAAGTGACAGACAATTGACTTCTTGAGCAAAAATAATTTATTTTAGTGTTGAGTATTGACTTTCATGTATTTTAATGTTCATGGACACTGAATGTAATGTAATGACCACATTCCCACCCCCAAATCAAATGTCCCAAATTTCACCCATTGTCATCTACCACCAGTAGCTTTCTATAAGTTGTTATTCCTAATCTGACAGGGCAAAGTTTGATGTAGTAAACTAGTAGTAGGCTATTAAAATGAAATGCTTAAAATATAACACACATTCTGGGGTCACACAACATGTTTCTTAGGACCGCTATTGGCCCACGGGCCGCACTTTGAGAACCTCTGCAAGCTAATGAAAACACAAAAACTCTAACATACACTATTTTTTTGATGAATATTATATTCTGCTCCTGCCATATTGAGTAGACCCCCTGTAAAAGTCTGCACACTAGACCTTTAAACCCTGTCTCTAAGGACATTGTGAAGGATTCATGTAAAAGAAGTGTCAAGCAAGAGTTCTCGTGAATGTCAATGTTTTTGACCCTGAAAGCAAAGACGTGTAATTTCAGAACACTTCACGGAGCATTTTGTGATGAAAGACACCGGTCTTTAACGGCACTAACTTGTTCCCTAGCGTGTCTTAAATATGACAACACTCAAGTGTTTATTTCCAGTGCCCAGCCACAAATAATTTACATCCGTTTTACTGCATAAATAAATGATTTTTCTCTAATTGGCACTAATTACAACTGTAATAATTATAATTTTCTGTGGAGAGTGAATCTATTACACCGGGCTATAATTAGTGTAAAGCAGTTTCCCTCCCGCAAGCATCGGCGTGCTGCTGGACAGTCGGATTTTACTGCCTTGTGTAAAAGCATTTTCATTATAAGATAACAAGGTATGTTGCAGCGTAGGATTCCACTGCCTTGTGTAATTAAAATTCCCAGCTATGTGTCTTTTTACTCCCCTCAGAGGCTTTCTAGCTGATAAGAAGAAATCTAATGTTGGATTTTACAGCCAAAGCAGGCTGTTGAAGTTGTTTTGTGTCTTTTGCTATTGAAGTGCTGCTTGTTGGTAGCTAGTCTGCAAAGATGTATTTGGTTGTTTTTTTTTAGACAAATGAATTGGAGGCATTAGATAAGAATACGGTATTAGACATGTAGCAAGAGATGGTTTATGGAATGGCACAAGTTCAATAAAACACTGCCACCAACATATTGTGTTATATTCTGCTATTGTTAAGATAATGTCATGTACTTTTTCCAGGACTTAATATCTACCACCAGTCCTCTAAACATTACATTACCCTCTTTTTGTAATGTTTTGACTGCTGGCTGCTATCAAGCTCCTTTTTCTTTACCTGAGACCTTACATTTGCCATATTACTTTTTTTTTTGTTTTTGACTTCACCGATACCTTTTTTTTCCAAAGTTCTGAGATGCAGTTCTGTTTGTCGATGCACGTTTTAAGAGATTATTTGAAGCCATCGTCGTGTGTGCAGGATGTGACACTTTAGATATGTATGTGTTTGTATTGTTGGTTAGACTTCTGTGTGCCCCTGCCCCCACCTCAGTGGAGACATCATACTGTATGTGCTGAGTGAAATGAGAGTGTACATGTCTCCGTTTTCTACATTAGCAAAAAGTTGGAGTTTTGTTTTCAGTAACTGTGATTGAATAAAGAAGCTTATTTCTTACAGAATCCATTTTGTTTTTGCAGTTTTGTTTTTATCAGTAATGAAACAATAGCAACGCTTAACCCAGTGTCATATATGAAGTGGCTGAGCAGTAAGATAAAAAAGGAGAAACATGCAATTAAATAAATAAGCTGTTCTCAATACCTTTTATCTTCCCACCAAATGTTTCTGTTGGAAGAAAGAAAATGTCTTGTACCGTTGTGTTATGGTGGAGCTTTTCTAAGATCCAATTAAATAGTGCACTTTGCATCTCCTTGCTAAGAAAGGTTAGATTCATGTGGGTAGAGCACAAGTAAAAATCTGCCCAGGATGTTTTCAAGTATAGTGTTTTTAAATTGTATGACTAAGCTTGAGGCATAGTTTGACATTTTGGATTAAATACACTTACTTGCTTTCTTGCCGACAGATGAGACGATTTATGCCACTCATGTGTCTGTCCAGTAAATATGAATCTACAGACAGCAGATGGTTAATCTAGCTCCTGATTCCATCCCAAAAAATGTTTTCACACTAGAAACGAGCCTGTCCGTGGTTCAATTTGATCTGGACTGAAACCACCTCTTTTGGTAGACCCGAGATTCTGCTGTGAGGTCTGGTCCGTGGTCTGGGGGAGGTTTCACACCTGTACCAAACAAGGTAGGCGCGAAAAGCACCCAAAAGCTCGCTAATTAACACGTTATATCTTGTCTGTTTAATCTGAACAAAACTGTATAAAAATAACTTCCTGGAGTCTCTGCTGGTTGCCTGGCAACCTCACAAAGGGTCAGGTTATGTTTGAAAAAAAAAAGTAGTTTGTATGATGGGTTGTCTGACCTCGTCAGGAATTAAATAGATTTACAGATGTTCTGAACAGCCACACAGGAAGGCATGATTTAGAACACGTGGGGATAACAGTTGCGTGTTCAGACGGTCTCTCCTGGAAGGCTTTCACAGTATTGCATAGTGTTGTCACATAGAAAGTGGCAGAAGTGGTTGCATAACAAATGAAAAGGGCGCTCTCTTCTCCACACAGCTGGCCAACCACGGTATGAAGTTGGGGTGAATGTCGGATTGCTGGTTTCAGAAAGTTACAAAAAATGATAAGACAAAGCTGCCCCACTTCTGATGTGTGTGTGGTGGGGTAGGAGTTTCTGGAGCTATTCCACCACCCCAGAAGCACTTCTGATGGAGCAGTAAGCTAACTAACTGCTGGCTGCATATTTAGCATGCAGACATGAGAATGGTGTTGATCTTCTCATCTTGTTCCTGGCAAGCAAACAATACACAAAAGTGTATTCCCCCAATATTTTTGAACAATTCCTTTAACCATTGCTATTTTTGAACAATTCCTAAAGCAATGCAAGTACATTACAATGCAATGGTCAGCTTATACCCAAAGGTCAAGGCCCCTGATGGCTCCACGGTCATGTGTGCCTACTGAATTGTGCTAATTTAATTGAAAATTTGACATTATCAGTTGACATGAAAAGGGCATTAAGATGGGTTTCGCTTCATTACTTCATCCACTGAAGAGACGTTCTGTGTCAAAATGCCACATTAAGACCTCATTTAAGAGCTAAGGTCCATGCTCATGTTGCAGTTTTACATATCGATGTGTTTTATCAAATGACCACAATGCAAATATAGGTCCAGGTCGAAATGCAGCATATAAAAAACTGTACACAATACTGGGGACAGGGACCCAGCAACCCATTTTTGCCCTCAGCACCCCTCGCAGTTTAACTCAGCCATGATTCCATTTTGTTTTTGCCACACAGGTGAAGGGCGCTTGCGAGATTATTTATCTCATGAATAACTTCTTCACCTTTAGAATAGTTGCGTTGCTTGGGGAAATGTTTAAAAATAATTGCTGATGAACTGAAAGTCGTTATGTAATTATTTTGGCAGGATTGTAAAGCATTTATAACTTGTGTGCTGCTCGGCTAAAAACATCCTTGAAGCATAGAGGAGAAATCTCAGCAGTGTTGACCTGAATGCACCATTCAGAGTGATGATATGAAACCAAGCTTTAGTAACTAAATTGAGGAAAATGACTGTTCGTCTCAACATGACACCTTAATTCTAAACTATAGGTTAGCAGCCAGCTGGGTGCAGTCTATGATCACTTCCTATAGGGAAATAATCTTTTCCCTTGCCCACACTGAATGAGATGAAGGTCACCTAGTAAATTAAAAGAATCTGCCTCTCCTGACCTAAGAAACGCTTGCGGTGTCCTCACAGACAGGATACGTTTGCTAACAGAACAGAGGGGGGAAAAAAAGAGCTGTAAATCTACTGTGAGTGAAACAGTTTTAATCACCATCATCGTTTAATATCATTTAATAATTAATTTTGCCTAACTGCTTATTCTTGTTCAGGGTCACTTTGGGCTGGAGCCAATCCCAACAGAGTCTCCCGTCCAACTCACTCAAACATTATTAGACAGTGGGCTGAAACACACACAGATACTGTTGCTTGCAAACAGTGAGCCAGGAATCGAAACAAAGTTCTTTTGTGCTGTTTTTTTTTTTTTTTAAATAGATATTTTCTGTTTTTTGTCAAACTTGGGTGTTATTTTTATAGTTTTGGCCACCATTTCCATTAGTTATAAAATCAGTTTAGACTCCAAAGTAATTGCTGAGATCTGAATTCATGGCAGCATCACTACAACAAAGTCTGGGCTGGGCAAAAAACATGAACAGTCTGACCATCAGACAGTAAACACATTTATCCAGATTATCTAACCCATTTTAAGTGGGATAATTTTAAGTTACCTGACAGCTGCGCACATGGTAAACTGTTAGCTTACATCTCAGCAAACGTTGGTCGGATGGTGAATTACGGCAGGTATGTCTACATGATAGATGACAGAAATATACTCATTAATGTGGGAAAAGGAAGTGCAGGGATTCGATTAGCTAACGTTTACAGCTTATGTTAGAGCAGATGAAGACAGTTTAATCCATTCACCACATGTGTGCTCTTTTGTTTCACGTTTTTAAGAGACTACAGAAGAGACGTCACCTTCCAGACTCATGAAAAGCCGGGTATCACTCTTCTCAGAGCCTCCTGCACACCGCATCAACATGCAGGGAAGCGCAAAGCTTGCCAGCTCTAGTTACGGTTGCTACGCTATGATTGGACAGTTGCTGCTTGGAGGTGGGCCTTAGCAAAGGGTCAATAAGGATGTTAAAGTTCATTCCATCTAGATCTTGTGACATTGATTCCTAACAGACAAAAATAGAATAGAAGTTTGATCTATTATATGTGTGCACATGGATCCACGGCCAGCAAAAATAAATATGCAATATCCACAGTTACATTTTCAAAATAAAGGTCTTGGAAAGGTTCAGGCACTAATACTACTTGGTCTGGAAAAAGATGATGGTTTTAGTGAAAATAACTACTTCCTTAAAACAATTACCACTGACTATTGGTCTCACACAGGAACCCCAGTCTCTTATGTGAAAGCCCTGTGTTCCTCCCATCCACCCCATCCTCGTCCCTACACAGACCTCCTCACTTTATACTAAGTTTGTCCTCATCACTTTGAAAGTCCTGCTGACTGTCACAAAAACTATTGATAGTACACATCTGTACATGAATATATTTATTAGATTTTGTGATTATTTCACAAACTGTCACGACACAGGGCTGTAAATTTCCCCTCTCTCACACACAGGTTGACAAACCATGCACTCAGCCCATTAATTATTAATGGATGCATGGTTTGATGTGTCAGAGGACAGAACAGAGGTGTTCAGCTGCTCCTTTTATGTTTGATTGTAAGATTTACATTTGTCTTAATTTTTCCGCACCTTTTTCAACATAACATTCTATTGAGTTTCTATTAAAAGGTGCTTCATGAACAAAGTGAAGTTTCAAAGTAACAGTTCTAAGTAGCGAGCTATCTACATTAGCCGTTACCTTGCTAGTTATATCTGAAACATAGTCGCTCAGCCTTGCCGTCAGTTTTTCCCAGTGGCCACTCGCGGTATTGCAGCGGAAAATTCCCAACTAGCCCAAAAATCATTTTTCCCCATAAGGCACCATTATAAGTGACATTTATTAAAGTGAGTTGTGACTCTTTCTATTATGGATTTTTTTTTATCCATGGTGTCCCTTTCACCTGCCATCAGACAGCAGTGGAGACCGCAGACTATGCTAATCAAACCATAAGTAAGCGAGACAGTGTGATGTTTTCATTTTCACTCAGGTTGGTTTACCCCTCATTTATATCCCATTCTGTGTACACAGGGAGCCCAATATATATTATGGGTGGGGGTCAACATATCTTACAATCGAAGAAGCCCACGCTAACATAGCCATCAGGGTCTCCAGGACGATGGGAAAATTTGCACCGTCAGAGCTGAGCCTCAGCTCGGCCTCTAGCTCCTCTCTTCAGTTCCCATGGTGCTCTCTGTTCCCAGGGCTATTTTCTGCCAGCTTAACTGCAGAGACAAGATGCCGCCTGACAGGTGCAGATGGGCAGCGCTCGGCTAAGTGACAGTGGCCTTCCCCGGAGCAGCAGCCCACAGCAGCACTGAGAGATGGACTGTTGTGTAATGGAGTGTATGTGTGTGTGTGTGAGAGAGAGAGAATGGATGTGTGGGTTTAATAAGGGGCATAAAACAGCCACATATTCCACACGGCGGGTTAGGAGTTAAATCGACCTCATGTGACACGGTGAGCGGTGTAAGGATGAGCATGAGCTCAGCCTCAAATGAATTGTAGATCTGTTTTTACACCTGACAAGTATAATAGTGTGTTTTCATGAGCCTCGGGAGAGAAAATGTTCCTCATTTCCTTCGCAGGAGTTGAATATTTGAATAACTCCCCAGAGTACATTTATCACCATTAGGGATGGAATTACATGAAATCAACCTTCCAAGTATGTTTTTTTCCCTCCTCCACCCTCCATCAGTGTTTTATTAGCTGTGGTGTTACACAGTGGAGAAATAAGAGGAGATGTGACAGTATGCAAATTCTCTGACGGGTTGGTATTTTATTTTATTTTAAGTTCTCCTATGTTATGTTACTTGGAAACAGAGGTGTCAAAAGTACACACATTCTTTAGAGATACAATTATACTGTATTTTAGGTAGTTTCTCATCTTGTGGCTCTTTTTGTTTTGTTTTTTCTTCTTGTTATGTCTTTCATGTCATTTCTTGTCTTATTCTGACTTTTTCATCTTGTTGTACTTTTGCCTCTTTTTTTTAATTATTATTTTACATAGTTTTTCGTCTTTTTATGACCTTTTTGTAATGTTATTTTTTTTGTATTTTATGTTGTTTCCTCTTTTTATGTCTTTTAATTTGTTTTTGTTTTTTTTGACTTGTTTGTTTGTTTAAACCTTTATGTCATCTTTTGGTCTTGCCACGACTTTTTCCATCTTTTCTGTTGTTTTGCTCTTGTTACGTTTTTCTATCTCTTCATTTTCTACAGTGGAATGATTGAAACATGCGTGTCTTTGTCACAAAAACAATCATGGATTTTGGTTCTTTACAAGTCTTCTGGAAATATGACAAAAATCTGCTGGGTCAAAAATATTCATACAGCGATGCTGATATTTGTTCAAATGCCCCTTGGCCGGTTCAACTAAATTTGCTGGCTTTCTGACACAGACTTCTTTCTTCAGCACAGGCCACAGGTTCTCGATGGGGTTTAAGTCAGGACTCTGTGAAGGCCGGCCTAAAACCTTAATTCTAGCCTGATTTAGTCATTTCTTTACCACTTTTGATGTGTGTTTGGGGTCGTTGTCTTGTTGCGTCCAGGACCCAACTGTCTGACTGATGATTTTTGTTTTTCCTGTAGAATTAGGAGGTAATCCCCCTTAGTCATTATTCCATTTTCTTTCTGTAAAGCACCAGTTCTACTGGCAGCAAAACAGCCCCAGAGCATAATAACACCACCACCATGCTGGACAATATGGATGGAGTTCTTGGGTTTAAAGGCCTCACTTTTTCTCCTCTAGACATATTTCTGGTCATTGTGGCCAATTTTAAGCTCAATTTTTCGTTTCATCCAACCACAGAACTTTCCTCCAGCAGGCCTTTTCTTTGTCCATGTATTCAGCAGCAAACTTCTGTTGAGCCTTGAGGTGCCTCTTCTGGAGCAAGGACCATCCTGAGCGACTGTCTCTCAGCAGCAGGGGACATCTTGCGTTTTCTTCCTGATCGTGTTGGTGACACAACCGTGCCACATGCCTTGTTTGCACAGTTGATTTTGGGATCAGCAGCTGCTTTGAAATTGCTTCAACTGACTTTCCTGACCTGTTCAAGTCAGTGATTCGCTTTTTCTGGTCTGTGCTGAGCTCCTCAGACTTCCCCATCATAGCGTTTGTGTCTCAGTCTAATGAGTGAATCAAATGGGCCCTGTTTAAATGAGCTCAGAGAAATCATCATCTGTAGTCGATCGTAATCACTCACAAGAGTTAAGAGGCCCTGGCATTAAGAAGAATTCGATTAACACAACTTTCTGCATCACCAAAATTAATCATTCACATCACTGTATGAATATTTTTTGATCCAGCAGATTTTGTCACATTTCCACACGACCTGTAATAAATTTATCAAAGAACCAAAATACATGATTTTGTTTTTGAGACAAAGACACACGTGTTTCAATCATTCCATGATAGAAATGAGGAGTTATAGGAATCACTGGAAAGTCAAAACTGCCATGATATACATGATCTTTACAAGGGCATGTAAACTTTACAACTGTAGATACCTGAAAATTCTACTCAAGTACAGTAACAAATTATTTGTATTTCATTACTTCCCACCTCTGCTTGGAAACAAAGACGAAACAAACAGAAAGAAACAGAAATTATATATCCTAGATATGTTTTGCAAAAGATTCAGCAGTGTGAAGAACAGCTGGGGATAGTGTTTAATCTGTCAGCTGAGTGGTAAACAGTTTTGGGCTAATTCACAAAGACACATTTAATGCAAAGGGGTCATAGTGAGATTTCTTTGCAAGCATCTCTCCAGACATCATTCTTTGAATCTCTATATATTTGCTAAATATCAGGCTGAGTATCAGTCACCTCCCTGATTTACATTTGAGACGGCAGAGACAAAAATCCTCCTCGCTTTTGTCCAAGGATAATGCAGCCTCGCTGTGCGCCAGCAGTTCAAAACTAAATCACTTTTCATCTGGCATTTATGGAGCATGAGTGGATTCTAGACAGCTTTCCTCTCCGATTACATCAGACACCTGACCCTGCAGGCGTCCTGCAGGCTGCTAGCAGATGAAGAGAGAGCAGGCAGCAAACAAACACACACACACAAAAAAAACATTGTTTGGAATATGAAAGCTAAACATCATGAGGACAGGTGGCATGTTTCTTTTTATTTGAAATTTGTGATCATGGAAGATTGACACTCTTTCTTGTTGTTTAGTGGGTCCTTCTGGGCCCCACTGTATGATACATCTCACAATAAGAAAATGTTTGTGTTTTTTACAGTGTTACATTTGCATTTGGATTGAATGTGAAGCTAATTTTAGGGTTTCCCCGGTGTATTGCAAGCCTGGTGACCCACCGGGCCTAAGATGTCAAGTCATCAGTCTGCCATTGGCCCCCGCCAGGGCCCCATCAAAAAAGACACTTGGCCATCAGCCCCCATTAAAAGATACTGGAGATACTTTGCTGGAGTATAGTGAATTTTTCGCTATTGTGTTGGGGGAATATACAGTAGCTCCTCTTTTTCTTTTCCTTTCCTCAAACCCTTTGGACTGGTTTCTACTGAGAAAAAATAATGAGGTGTAGTAATTATGTGACGAGATTCAGGGGTGTCAGGGGGAGTGTTCCAATTGAAAGAGTATTAAGAGTGCTGAGATGCAAGCTTCACCATCTTACAGCTTAAGGACATTTTGTCTGAGAACCAGCTCTTTTTTATTTTTGGGATCCATCCCTAACCAACCTAAACTGAACTGAATAAACAAGATGGAGCTCACCAGAGACCACCGCAGACAAGGACTGGACGGGGGGACCCGCTAACTGCTAGCCTGTGGCTCGGTAAGCTAACCCACCTTCTGACTGTTTCTCCGTTCTTGAAAGCCATCACAGTTTCCCCACTTCTGCAAACCCCAGGTTATTGCTAGTATTAAATAATTAAAACTCCTAGTCAGTAACACACTCTAGGTAGCAAAGTATAGGTACACTCACTGTATTTTTGTGGATTGTACTTGTACTTGTGTGCGAAAGCTCTCCAGTTATCTATCCTTCAAACCCTTCATCTTGTCTCGGGGTCATAAAACTTAGGAATAAGTGCAAATGTTGAGATGTTTTAAGATAAAATGTTTACCAAAACCATTAACCATGATCCATGAATGTAACTGTTTGACAGGCCAACTACTTGGGAGTCACATGCCATAAATATTTACACGTTTTGAACAATTTTTTAATCTTTATGCCAAGCTAGGCTAATCATCTCTCGGCTCCACTTCTGTATTTGCTACAACAGACATTATAGTAGTAGGCCTATCAGTCCTCTCATCTAACTCTCACTAATAGAGTAAATAAAAAATATTTCCCAGAATGTTAAAGTAGTCCTCTAAAACCAGCATTAAAAGCACATACTGTGTGTGCTTTCTTTTGCCACTGTTCTGCAGTGTTGCCCTCAAATATCCTCTTGTCAAATCTCTTATCCCTTTACTCTGAACCTTTGTTGAACCTTTGCCTTTTCCAGGCCAACACTGTAAATACAGATGAACTGTCTATGTTCACACATCAGCTCAAACATTTCAGGCACGGATAAATTCAACCATGCCCTACCTCATCTGACACAGAGCCATACACACACACACACACACACACACAAAGAATGAAATGTTCAAGTGTCTCTCTTGACCCTTTTCTTTACAATTTACCCTTCTTAAGTCCCACCTCTCTTGCTCTGTACTCCAATAACAGTTGAGCAAGTCTGGAACCTTGGTCAATTTTCTCCTTTCCTGTTTCTTGTGCTTAGACATAGCTACTATGTACTAGGCTTAATGTTGTAAAGAAAA